>JAYEVD010000908.1:0-214970 GCA_036346405.1 Phyllostachys edulis
TCAAAGATGGATGATGCGTGTTGGAGCTATGGAGGTGCGGTGTAGAGGCTACGACATGTGACAATTTTAGGTGTCCAAAATTGGTTTTGTATCTGGTGTAAAAGCCAATGTATTGGGCCTTAGGACTAGTGGAGCGTCCAAGTGGGTGATTAGGGTTTGGAAATTTGTCAGGGTATAAAAGGGATTAGGTGTTCATTTGTGCATTGTGGTCGTTCAGTGGAAAATAGAAGATCGTCGTGAAGAGACTCTGGCGGTTGGAAAAATCTGCTAAGGGCTTGGTAATTTGGTTTTTGTTTAGGAGAAGGAATAAAGAAACCATATTGGGGATTGGTCTCCTATTTAGGTGTGAACTCCGGGATATACATATGGTTTTGGTGGCCTTGGGTTTTGTGCGTGAGAACACCATCGTATAGATGTTTTAGTAATGTGCATTAATGGAAAAAGCTTTTTGCTATTTTAATCTTTTTCGTTGAGTGATCTCGAGAGAAACTCGAGCTTTTGTCACGCCAAGCTAAACCAAGATTATTTGAGTTTTTTTGGTCGCTGGTTGGCTACTCGCCAACGCCTGTGGGAGCGGTGAGTTCAGGCCTCACGCAGTAACCGACGTAGGCAAGCGACCTCGTATGCAGGTCGCCGATTTATCCGGTACGGGCGGCTTTACGACCAAGGTATGCATGGCTATATCGGTGATTCCACAAAAAGGCCGTGGTTTGGCAACATGTTCTTTCGGTTGTCTTTTGAGCAAAACAAATCTAGGGTCTTGTTCTTGGCAATAATTAAAGAACTCCACCGTTGTTCTTGATCGGAGCTGATTTCGGTGATCCAAGTCTTTTCGCTTAAGATTGAGTGAGAAAAATCTTCCACAATCATTCACCCCTTTGATTGCTATTAATGACCCTACAAGATGCTTCATCGCAAAATTTCAAAACGGAGATCACAAGATTGCGAGGATCAAATGAATCAACTCCGCAACCAATGCATAAGTCACTACGCTATTTTGGGAGCTAGTCCTCCTCAACATCAAGAAGCGTCGTATCCACACATAATTACGAACATGATGACGTCCAATTACCTATTGGCGACATCAAGGTAATGTACATCTCTAGAATACTCCAAAGATAGACCTATAGGACACCTTTGCTAATTGTGTATCATTTTGTTGGAGCACGCAGCCTACAAGCTCAAGTGAGGATGGTTGGGTCTATTTCTTTTGAGGTTGACGGAGATGGCGTATCCATGCCTTGAAGGACAGGTCTTGATCTGCGGTGCCGGTTGGCGAGGGTTACGCTAGGGTCCAGTGGACATGGTACATGATAATTTCATGGTTGTCCGTTGGAGATTTGCCCTAATGAGGCATCGAACACTAGGGGATGCAATGCACACTTTTATCTAGTGGCGAGAGGATATTGCCCTGGATCCTGCGATTCTTAGCAATCTCAACACGACCATTCATCTCCAACAGGAACCTCGATGACTCCACCGAACCTTCGCCTGAAGGCCACCTCATCGGTTCCCGTGAAGAAAGGCGCCGAAGGAACAAGAAAAGCGTCCGTCGTGTCGGTTCTGAGTCATTTCACGAGGAAGCAGCGTAGGCGAGCAAGTTGTTCGAGCCAAATTGAAATAAAAGAACATTAAGGTGCCTCCCAAGCTTGGAAAATACTCCACGGAAGTCCGTTGTGCCCACACACGATATAGACCGCTGACTGGAATAGGTTATCGGGCTTTGCATGCCTCGGTATGCGGAAGACCAAAGAGGGGGGTGCGATCTTTGGAATCATTGTTAGATAAGCGAAGGAGCATTTCTTCCCGCGAGCAGCGTCCGCCGTTGTGGGCTTCAATGACTTATTCGACCTATTCAACCTCGATGCCCTCGGCGCCTCGCTTCTCACGATACTAGACACTTTGTAAAGTGTGTATAATCAAGTTCTACATTCATATAATACCGATAAATATCACAACTCATTGCTTATGTATAGATATATGATGAAAAATGCCGGGATGGCGAGAACCGGTGGGTTTCCTCGACCCACATGTGGCCTCTGAGCAAACCATCGTCCAAGATGCATCCTACGTTGTGAAATATATAACGGCAAGGATTGCTTGCTCAGATCGACAAGGACTACATCTATCGTGCCCTACAACCGTATAAGTGCTTCACTACTTGCTATACAAATTTCATTTGTACTTTATACGCAATTTCAATTTAGGTTTAATGACTATAGCGATATACATGAGTAGGTTCCACTGGATCCTTTTAGTCATTGTACCAAAGAGGAGCAAGGTAATATACCTTGATTCCCTACTCAGCAAAACCCACAACTTCATCCTTATGGAAGGAATACTCGAAAGGTATGCTCATTAACTCCATACATAACTCTATTGTAGTCTTCCTTTGTTTGAAATGGCCGAGGATAAACTGAGGATAACTTTTGGAATCATGTAGGTCGCGTTTAGCGCCTATGTTGCCGGGGAGGGTCATACAAGGGTCGGCAAAGCGCAAATAAACGAAGCGATTTTTGATACGAGCAACAACACAATAATTCTATGTCACACTTAAGTAATAATATCTCGAATTGACTATACCTATATATGTAATTCTATTTTTGAAGTGCCACCAACAAAAACAAGATCACCTATGTGCATTTTACGTTTATTGTCATATGCAACAAATCATGGGTGCTAAGACTAATCATCTAGAGGTTTGTCAATCTCGCAATAATTATTTCCTAATTATAAATTTAACTATATATGCTTACTACTTTACTGCTAGCTTACGTAAGCATGATACTCGATTTAGATTCATTTGCTATGACCGAGATAGCGGAGGTTCAAGGAGCGCCTCTGCGGCTTCATCAAGACGGACATCGTTAATGCCAACAGAGAGTTTCATGTCACGTCGATCTTTGAACGACCTTCAAACAATTGATTCAATTGTAATTCACTTTGAGTAGTTGTAATTCAAATGTAACTCTAGCGACAATACTTGAATATATTCTTTTGTAATCGATTTTGAGTTGTCAACAATTGATTAATATATCATCTATCTATTTTCTGCTTGCTTTTTTCCAGAGGGCATGGCTAGCAATTCCACGAGGCTAGTAAAAAATCGAGAAAAAATTTTGTTTGGTATGATGAACTATCCGCATAGCTTTTTTTTGTATAAACCGTCTATGAAGGATTCTACCACGAGCGGTTTCCACGTAAAACGTCTGAAGGGCTATTATCACAGACGGTTTCACCAAGAACCATCGTGATATGTAGGATATCACAAAGCGGTTCTATTTCCAAACCGCTTGTGATATGTCGATATCACAAACGGTTAGAAAATAGAACCGTCTATGATATCCTACATATCACGAGATGGTTCTTAGTGAAACCGCTGCGTGATAGTAGCCCTTCACGATTTGTTTCCACCAAGAACCGTCGTGTTGTGCCTTATCACGGACGGCTTAAAACCGTCTGTGATAACCACCGTTATCACGGACATACTAATTCGACGGTTCAAAACCGTCTGTGGTGACGATTCCGAACTAAAATTTATTTGGTGTGAAGATCAATAATAGGAATTGGAATCTAAAAAAAAATAGGAATCGTAGACTACCATCTCTTGGAGATTATATTAAAGATAAGAAGGGAAGGTGGTGGTTTAAAAGGCTAGAAATCAGGAGGACGGTTCCCGCCCTTTCCCTGTGTGCATGGAGATTGCTACGTTCAGTGCCATCTAATCTTTCCAAGGTGCGCATTCCTTTCTCTCCGAGCCATGGGGTGGGGCCCACCTAAGGGCTACGACAACCAGATTAGAGATGTGTACGAGAATTCAAGTTTGAGTTGGGTTTAGGAAACATGATTCGAGATAAAAGGAATCCTTTTAGTCTATTTCAAAATTATCTTTTATGTGGTTCCATCAGTCCAAGAAAGAGGCGACTTAGGGGGTTGGAGACTCGCATACGTGAGCATTATCTAGAGCTGTTTACGTTGGGTACGTGTTAATTGTTGTTTAATTTCATTTATGGTTGTTCTTCGATAAGAACAACGAGTAGAATTCGGGGTCAAATTTGCTTAAGAGGGTAGAATGTAATACCCGAAATGCTTTAGAGAGAGAACGAAATAGATTAGTAGGGTTTTTCCTAAAATAACCCCTTGAGGGCCCGTGCATAATTAGGCGAAAGGATATGTAAAACGGATTATTTTTGGAGTTTTAGGAAGAAATTGAGTCTGTTGCTTAAAAAGGGGACGGAGGATTAGAGGATCTAAAACCCAAAAAGAAAAACGATCCTTTATCTGCGCCGCCAGAGCTCGCCTCACCGATTCGCCAGAGATCCTGCCGATTTGGCCTACGCATGGTGTAACACCCTGCACCCAACATGAGCCGGAATGCTACTAAATTAAACAAGTAAAACGAACTATCTACAACCATCTTACCAAAATTTGCAGAACCTCCTTTGTATTATTAATTAATAACGGAGGTACCAATGTAATATCATAGGAAGGCATAAATAAAACATCCAATATATGGAGAAGGTATCCTTCCTTCACCGCTAATTTCTATCTATTACAGTTCATCATTAAACTAGATTCACAAGCAAGAATAAATCATGGAGAAGGTATCATTCCTTCCCATCTTGGTTTACTTATTACAGTTCATCAACAAATCAATATTCACTATCATCCAAGCATATAATATAGTCTAATCCGATGGGGAAATATTTAGCATAATCCAACTTGCTAATCTCAACATTACAGATAGACCAAAACACTCAACCAAATCTATTAATGAAACTTAACGGTTTACTCATTCATGTAGTATGAACTACATGATATGATTTTATTAGGTTGAAGGGTAGTGTGTGCAATCCAAGAAAGCTACTCCCTCCCATGCATGCCGCTCTTGCCAGAGGTACCTAAAAGCACAACAAAGCAAGGGTGAGTCCACAGACTCAGCAAGTATCAACAAGGCCAAATCTAGAAACACAACACAAAGATTAATATTCACAATTAAACATTACGCTAAACATAGCCTTCATGCTTATGTAATGCAACCATGCAATGCACCTTTTAATCTTTATCTCTTTTCGCATTTTATCAGTAATGCGGGTATACAACCGTCGATGTATACCCATGCCTATGCACTCTAGCAATAGGGACCAAGAGCCTATACTCCACAAGTATAGGGACCTTGCCCATCATCGGCATGATGGGGACCTCTTACTCATTGCCCACATTACACGAATGTGGGGATTCTAGCCCGTCATCGACATGACGGGACCTCAACACTCATACTTGGTCACCACGTGACCAAAACTCAATCATGCTTACTACATGCATATGTTCATTGACATTATCTTCTAAACATATGAATTCAACATGTACATAGTAACGTAAGCATTAACCATGAACACAGAACTTTAACCATAGCTTGAATATACCAAGATATATTGTAATTCATCACAATAACATCCATGCATGGCAATCACGATCAAGACACACTCAATCTTAGCAAACAATCATCATTATTCTTTAACCCGAATACTTGCCTCAACCACGCGAGGACGATGGACGCCAAGAAGGCGCTGCCCTGGGATCACCCTCCCACCTGAACATAATAATAACCCAATCTAAGACAAGCATACTGGACCCATAAACAAATAAGAACACAATTGAACTCGCTAAACTCCCAAGCGCTTCCCAACCTTCCAATTTCTACCGATCGATTAAGTGTCCACTGCGGACAGTCAACTTCTAAATTATATAACTTTCTGCTCAGGAATCCAAATCAGGTGTTCTAACACTTTATGAAAAGATAATAAAATTATCTAAATAAACTTAGTTGGGGAGCCCTTCTGATTCTGCCATCAAATGCCCCTACCAAGCCACTCTTTAGGACAACAAATATCATATCGGGTTCTCTGGACAGCACACAAAAAGTCATAACTTTTCCTACGAAAGTCCAAATATTGCGTTCTTTGGCTTTCTGGAAAGGTATGGAAATTACCCACAGTTTTTGTTATATCGAGATCCTCTGATTTCGTCTTTAACTAATGGCTTAACCCAGGTTTCTACAACCTGTCAGAAATCTGACAGACTAGCAGGACAGCGACACAAAAAATTCATAACTTGCTGACCGTTAATCGGATTTGGGTGTTCTTGGCGGCCACGTAAAGCTAAGGACGTCACCCAACTTTCTCTAAGAGAAGTCATCCCCAGATTCTGCCTCTAAAGATACGAAAACCTACGTCCAAGAATCTGGACAGAATTGAATCTATTACCCGACATTGATTAAACAACCAATTAAACCTCTAAACTATCGGAGATCGGTGTTACCCTTGACAAATCGTTGATTAACACCCACACCAGCACCGCACGAGGATCCTCTCCTTCTCTTTCCCTTGCTTTCTCCTCGACACAATTCCGGCGCTCCTCCTTCTTCCTTCCTCTCCATCCTTTCTCCTCTTGGCATAGCAGTAGGGGGATGCTACAGTGCGGCGCTACAGTACTAGGGCGGCAGTACTGTAGCACTAGGGTTTCTCCTTTATTGGTGGTCCCTCATGGGCCTCCCGGCCAAGGCCCGAGGCCCAAAGTTGTCAAAAACTGCAGAAAACCCTCTGCCTAATAGCTGCTAAATCTATATTATATTTGGTCCTTCTCCTAATTCAATTAATCTCTCCCAAATACTCTTTTGAATATTCTTGAATACTTTTGGGGTATTACATTCTACCCCTTAAATTGAATTCAACTCTAATTCTAATCACTCTTAATGCCAAGGTATATCCATAGTTAATACTTAAAAAATATTAGCACATACTGCTAGAATAATTCTCGATATTGCTCGCTTGCTAGACTTCAAATTCCTGGTGGTCTCTCTCTCGTCTGCTGCGACCAAAGCACTTTGACGAATCGACGTGTTACGCCTTATTACTCGTCCCAACCTTTCAAGAGTCACTCAACGGACATGACTTGAAGGTACGGTCTTATTTGTAGGTCAACGGTTCTAACGAAACTTCACACTCGATTTCTAGTACTCCCTAGACACCGTGTCATACAAAACAATCAGGTTCTCACGCCAGACTCTAGACGGTCCTAGTAATACGCTATCTCTCAAATCTCCACAACTTTCAGAAACAACCAATGTACCTTGGGCCAACATTCCCTTCTGCACCAAGCCACACAACTCAAGCACATGGTACAAAAACTATTGTTTCTTGTATCAATCGATCTCTTCACTTTAACAATGGGCACCTCCTTCAACCGTGGACGCCAACGGAACTCATTTTTAACAAACTCTTTTAGAAACAAAACGAACTGAAAATAAAGGATTCTCAAATCATCGTGATAGCACACTAATTCTTTTCTTTTAATTTGGCAACCTCAAAGCTATGCTCAAACTGAACACAAAATTCACATCTAGGAAGAGAGACTCTTCCAATCCATAATAACATACTCTGATCAACTTCTCTACCAAGGGAATTACTTTGACATATAATTCCCCACACACCTCCATATAAATTTCAGCCACAATCACCTCACCTCAATCTTTTAAGGTTAATCAACTTGAAATTCACCACATTCACACTCATTTACTTTACCCAAAGTATTCTATCAAAGATCAACATACTATTCAAAATTCGCTTCGCTCATTCACCTCACACATAATATTGGGTCTCCAAGGTCCTAGCAGTAAAACGCAAAGCCCCAAATTTAACCTCCAAGTCTCCTTCCATGAACTTCTAGTATACTTGACAGTAACCCTCGATCTCGATGACTAAAATTTCACACACTCAACAATACCCTCACCATTAATATCAACATTCCTCACTAATTAAATAATGTACCTAAGGCGTATTCATTTCACCAATCTTAGACCTTCTCTAACCCACACTAATCATATTCACTACACGACCACAATATACCCATTCACAAGACTCTAACTATTTGATCACGATTCAAACATACTCGATCACTAACATCAATAAATAATTATATTCTTGACCAAGTTATCTTTAGAGATAATCTATCTCCCAAAGGGTTACTCATCGAGGCCGAGTCATACTTGACAATAACTTAACCAAATTTTACTATCCCATTAATTAACACGGCTACTAGATTCCTCTATACCGCTACTCTCATTAAACTACACCTCATAAATCTTCTACACAATCTTACCGAGTACTCCAAATGCGATACTCTAAGAAACTGATCAAGATTTCCAAACTTGCTAATTCTAATGTTCTATCAAAATGAACACAAGATCTTGGACCACATCTTGCTATAGGTCCTACTAATTGCATAACGAAACCTCGTTAGCTCCAAAGACAAACATTCTATTTAAATCAAATCCTTTCCAAGGGTTATCCTAATAAATTGATTTATTGCGCCATGCATCCCAAACATCTTCCTCGAAGCCTCACGGAATCATCTATTCGACCACCACTATCTCATTGCCAAAATTCATCTTTAAAGGTTTTGCAACATGAATCAATTAATCCTTTCTCCGAAGAAGAGGCCAATATGAATATTAATAGTAATTTCAGCATTTCAGATAAACGCTACCATTCACGGTAAACACAAGACCAAAAGGAACAGTCAATTGGCAATGAACTCAGAAAACATAAGAGGAGTCCACAATTGAAGACACAGTTCCCCCAAGAAGAGGATATCAAACCGTAAGTTACGAAGCGTGACTTCAAACCTCAAATACTCCTAATACACTCTTTCCGTTAACACAGAAAACAATTCTTTGATTACAACAATACTTGGTTAGCTCGAACAAGATAAGTTCTTAAGACCAACCCGCAAGTACCAATAAGATCCTTCACACATCAATTTTTTTTTTCGGAGCAGTTCAACTACCATATAAATCATGAGATCCAAATGATCTCAAAGAAAACTCAAACATTTTCATTTACGGAATATCATGAAAGGCAATCAAATTAATCTCCTCTAAAGGAATCAACATCACTCTAGCAACCATAACTGTTAGTCTTTCTAACATCCTATCATGCACTCCTGGCATGAACCAACATAACTCACTATCCCATCACTAACCTTTCCAAGGAAACACAATAACCTATTTCATTTTTTTTTCTATAAGGTTGCAATACTCAACCTGGTCAAGATGATAACTAATGCACAAACCCCACTATCAAAGTAAACCGTTTTTAACTAGGGCATACCGCCACTTCATCCTCACAACACACCTATATAGATCACCCTTAATTTCCAATCATTAACCTTTAGCAAAGCTCAACATCAATTTAGCGCACACCAATTCCAATCTAATGGTTATCGTAAATCAGTTGACGATTATATGTTTGGAAGGATTTATGGTCATTTTCTATTTATGCTCCCACTAGCAAACATAAGACCATCAAGCAACCAAAAACATCCTTATCTCTCCTTCCTACACAATTAAATTAATCCATTGAGATCAAGTATCCAACCAGCTTTAGTAAACTAAACAATTTTTTTTAAGGATCAACCTTCTCATCAAAGACATATTATTATCCGACCACTCCACCATCATGTAAACATAAATTACTAGTTACATTCCATCGGTTCATCTCTTAGTAATGCTCAACCCATACTTCGATACGTAATAAATGCACCTAGCAATTTCATATGATCATTACTTATCCATAAAAGTTAACTTCAAGATTAATATCCACTATGACAATATTCTAACATCTTCTGGACTTATCCATCCCAAAGGGTTAGATTAATCCGTTGAGACTCGCAAATCTACTCTATCCAAGAAGCTTATCAATTAATCACCCATAGTGATCAAACCAGTTCGTCAACGTTCCATACTTGTTACTAACTCTATTGATTCCACCTAAATACAGTCATACTCATAGTCACAGCTCATCAAGACTACTAGAGAACAACCTCAACTTATTCAACTTTCCTTTCAAGGATCTTAGCTAAGATCAATCATGCACACATCGTCACCCAATCTTGATAATCCATATCATATTCATTAAGTGCTTTGTTTATAACCTCTCATCTTATCATGACAAAACATCGCTAAAGGGTGTAACATCTTCTTTCATAAAAGAGATCCATTAATCTTCAACACTCAAAATACCCTTGTGAAACTCATTAGTCACAACTGGACAAGAGTTGACCAAAGTCAAAGAAGATAACAACTTTTCTAAAGGTACATCACAATCACGCCTGTACTAAGTTATCCGAGGTAACCACTTCACTATTCTCTTACTATGAACGGTGGTATAACCTGGTAAAGCCTGTACACAACCACGACCTCAATCTCGACATCAACTATCATAATATATAACCGATATAATCAATTATAAGTATATAAGATCATATCATACATTAAGCACAACGATCAACTAGCAATCAGTAGCACAAAAGTAACTATTTACTCGATTTTAAGCGTAAATGCAATGCAAAACCCATCCCCAACTACTGTGCTTAGTGTGTCAAGTTTAATATTTTCAATACCACGGACCTACAGCCCGCTCTGATACCAACTGTAACACCCCAGCCCAACATGAGCCTGGAATGCTACTAAATTAAACAAGTAAAACGAACTATCTACAACCATCTTACCAAAATTCGGCAGAACCTCCTTTGTATTATTAATTAATACCGGAGGTACCAAATGTAATATCATAGGAAAGCATAAATAAAACATCCAATATATGGAGAAGGTATCCTTCCTTCACCGCTTAATTTCTATCTATTACAGCTTCATCATTAAACTAGATTCACAAGCAAGAATAAATCATGGAGAAGGTATCATTCCTTCCCATCTTGGTTTACTTATTACAGCTTCATCAACAAATCAACATTCACTATCATCCAAGCATATAATATAGTCTAATCCGATGGGGAAATATTTAGCATAATCCAACTTGCTAATCTCAACATTACAGATAGACCAAAACACTCAACCAAATCTATTAATGAAACTTAATAGTTTACTCATTCATGTAGTATGAACTACATGATATGATTTTATTAGGTTGAAGGGTAGTGTGTGCAATCCAAGAAAGCTACTCCCTCCCATGCATGCCGCTCTTGCCAGAGGTACCTAAAAGCACAACAAAGCAAGGGTGAGTCCACAGACTCAGAAGTATCAACAAGGCCAAATCTAGAAACACAACACAAAGATTAATATTCACAATTAAACATTACGCTAAACATAGCCTTCATGCTTATGTAATGCAACCATGCAATGCACCTTTTAATCTTTATCTCTTTTCGCATTTTACCGTAATGCGGGTATACAACCGTCGATGTATATCCATGCCTATGCACTCGCAATAGGGACCAAGAGCCTATACTCCACAAGTATAGGGACTTTGCCCATCATCGCATGATGGGGACCTCTTTACTCATTGCCCACATTACACCTAATGTGGGGATTCTAGCCCGCCATCGACATGACGGGACCTCAACATTCATACTTGGTCACCACGTGACCAAAACTCAATCATGCTTACTACATGCATATGTTCATTGACATTATCTTCTAAACATATGAATTCAACATGTACATAGTAACGCGTAAGCATTAACCATGAACACAGAACTTTAACCATAGCTTGAATATACCAAGATATATTGTAATTCATCACAATAACATCCATGCATGGCAATCACGATCAAGACACACTCAATCTTAGCAAACAATCATCATTATTCTTAACCCGAATACTTGCCTCAACCACGCGAGGACGATGGACGCCAAGAAGGCGCTGCCCTGGGATCACCCTCCCACCTGAACATAATAATAACCCAATCTAAGACAAGCATACTGGACCCATAAACAAATAAGAACACAATTGAACTCGCTAAACTCCCAAGCGCTTCCCAACCTTCCAATTTCTACCGACGATTAAGTGTCCACTGCGGACAGTCAACTTCTAAATTATATAACTTTCTGCTCAGGAATCCAAATCAGGTGTTCTAACACTTTATGAAAAGATAATAAAATTATCTAAATAAACTTAGTTGGGGAGCCCTTCTGATTCTGCCATCAAATGCCCCTACCAAGCCACTCTTTAGGACAACAAATATCATATCGGGTTCTCTGGACAGCACACAAAAAGTCATAACTTTTCCTACGAAAGTCCAAATATTGCGTTCTTTGGCTTTCTGGAAAGGTATGGAAATTACCCACAGTTTTTGTTATATCGAGATCCTCTGATTTCGTCTTTAACTAATGGCTTAACCCAGGTTTCTACAACCTGTCAGAAATCTGACAGACTAGCAGGACAGCGACACAAAAAATTCATAACTTGCTGACCGTTAATCGGATTTGGGTGTTCTTGGCGGCCACGTAAAGCTAAGGACGTCACCCAACTTTCTAAGAGAAGTCATCCCCAGATTATGCCTCTAAAGATACGAAAACCTACGTCCAAGAATCTGGACAGAATTGAATCTATTACCCGACATTGATTAAACAACCAATTAAACCTCTAAACTATCGGAGATCGGTGTTACCCTTGACAAATCGCTGATTTAACACCCACACCAGCACCGCACGAGGATCCTCTCCTTCTCTTTTCCCTTGCTTTCTCCTCGACACAATTCCGGCGCTCCTCCTTCTTCCTTCCTCTCCATCCTTTCTCCTCTTGGCATAGCAGTAGGGGATGCTACAGCGGCGCTACAGTACTAGGGGCGGCAGTACTGTAGCACTAGGGTTTCCTCCTTTTATTGGTGGTCGCCTCATGGGCCTCTCGGCCAAGGCCCGAGGCCCAGTTGCCGAAAAACTGCGAAAACCCTCTGTCTAATAGCTGCTAAATCTATATTATATTTGGTCCTTCTCCGAATTCAATTAATCTCTCCCAAATACTCTTTTGAATATTCTTGAATACTTTTGAGGTATTACACGTGGACGCCGAGCGCTGCTGTCGGCCAACACGCTCGCCTGGGAAGCAACGGCTATGGCCAGTGCGTGCGTGCCTGCAACGTGCGCGTGTCCCAGCTCTGGTTGCTACCGTGTGGTTGTCCGCTGCTCGCTGGCTGCGTGCGCGAGGGTTCGGCCAGAGCCATCTACAGGCTGTCGTGTGGATTTGCTGCCCAGCGCGCCGAAGCCATCATGCATGCATGCGCGTGAAGCCATCCATCCAGGCATGCATTTGCTTTGTTTGCATGCGTTTCATTAATTGGAGTCATGCTGCTAGTGCTAGACGTTAACTAGTAGTGCAATCTTTTGTTTGCATGCAACGGTGGCATTAGTAGTTGAATTATTTAATTGGCTTTGCATGCACGTGCATGAGTGCTACTAGTAAAGATTGCCTTAGGCTGAATTAATATTGTGACTAGATAATAAGATGCATGCGTTTCATTCATTGGATTAGTAAAGGAGGGAGATGATTTTGGTAGTGCTAATTAGAAGTTAACTAATTTGGCCACATATGCTTTGTATGCATGCTGCCTTGAATAGTAGATAGAGAGAGATTTAATTAGATTTTTGAATCAAGATTAATTAGAGAGGGGTTTTAGAATTTTCTAGTCGAGGGGTCGATTAGTAGATCTATTTAGGACAACCAATAATGGCCGACGCTTTTGAGGAAGTTAAGTGCGGATTCCGTCCGCCGCCTCCTAAAAAGTTGTGGGGACATCGCTAGATTTCGTGAGAGTATTAGACCAGGTCGTTTGGATGAGCGGATTAGGAGATATGATTTTTGTAGCGGTGCTTTTCTACAGTTCTGTCTTAATTCTGACAGTTAATAGTAATCACTCATTAGCGAATAGATAATGGATTAATTAGAAGGTCTCACCATAACAAAAGTTGTAGATATTTTTAAAAGCTTTCCAGAAAGATAAATAACATAAAATTTGGCCATTTGTACTGAAAGTTATATTAGATTTAGTGCCGCTATCCAGAAACCCTCACGAGAATTAGCTGTTCTGTTAATCAGTTTAGTAAGGGTAGAATATTGCCGAATTTGGAAAGCCCACCAACTAGGTTTAGGTGGTGAATTTGACAATATTTCCAGAAAGTCTAAGAATTTTAGATTGGGATTGTCTGTTGAGAGGACAGACTGATGATTAGGGATCTTAGAGTTGGGGTTGCGCTAGAGAGTGTAACGATTTCATATTTTTTTTATAATTATGATATTGTCCAAAATTGCTATCTTAGAGTGTTTGTTAAATTAAATCAGGTGGGGGTTTGGTTCCGGGGGTAGCGTCCTCTTCGCGTCTTCCATCTTCGCACGGTTGAGGCAAGTACAGTTAGTGGTTGATTATTCATGAGTGATTGTTCATGTTTGCTAGTATTATGAATATATGTGCTATTCATGGATACTAGAATGTTATGAATGTCAATGACGATGAATGCTAGAAGTATGAGTAAGTTTATTCATGTATGATGTTGTCATAATACATGTTTATGATGGTTTAAAGTTTTGTTCATGTGCATCATGCTATCATATTGGAGGCTTGGTCACATGGTGACCAAGCATTGATTGAGGTCCCCGTCATGAATATGACGGGCTTGTGGTCCTCACATTCGTGGAGTGTGGGCATTTTTTTTCTTTGAATTTTTTCTTCTAGTTTTTTTACCTCGCACTTGTCGCTTCAAATGTATTGTCACATGTACCAAAAAAATTGGACAAACTTTTTCACATGAAATCACGATGCAAAGACAACACAATCTCCTTGAGGCAAAGAACGATTCACGGATGAGGCTAGAAGTAGCAAAGCAATCAGACATCGTCAACGGACACTACTGTGGGGTTGCATGTGATCTAAACAAAGGAATAAAGTGGTTTGTGAAAGAGTGAACAATGCTCGACGAGTAATCAGAAAGCAACAATGGGAAGTATCAGACGCTTGATCTGGACCCTTGATTTTTTATTAGATGGTGGAGATCGCTTATAATGCCCATGCACTGTAGATCCTCTGCTTTGATGTAACATCCAAAAATTTGAGTTCTTTTGAACCTTTAAAAATAAAAATAATCATTTGAATTTTTCTGGGTTAATATAAAGCTTAATTTTAATTTTCAAAAATAAAACCATTTAATATGAATAGTCTAAACATCAATTAAATTCAAAACTAGTTTATTTCAGTTCCTTGAGTTCCAGAGTATTTTCTGTAATGTTTTGGGAATTTTTGGAGTTTATTTGTTATTTCTTTGAGCTCGGTTTTATGTAATCTCTTTTCTTAAAATCAGAAATCCTTTAAATTTCCAATTTTCCTTTTAGGTCGAATCCTTGCCGCCGGCCCATTCCTTTTCTTTCATCGTTGGCCTGTTTGTGCTCAGCCCAACCTCCCTCGCCGCCGCTGCCACTCATCGCGCCCAAGTCCGCGTTCGCTCCAGCTGCCGCCGACGAGTGGGTCCCACTTGTCAACTGAGCTCCTCCGATTTCCTCCTTCATCTCTGTCTCTGTCATGGTTTTGCCACCGCGATCCGAGGTGGACTCGCCTCCCCGCCTTTAAAATCTCAATTGTCTCCTCATTTTCGTGATCCTATGCCGCCCGCACCTTGTAGCCCTAGCCGCTGCCCTCAAATCGCTTCAGAAGTCGCCGAGAGCGGCGTCAAGCTATCGTCATCATCATCGATTTCCACCACCACCGATGATCATCGTGCTTCAGATTCACCGCCGCTGGGATTGCATCTCCGGATCTACGCCGCCCTCCCCTTCATTTCGTAGAGCGTTGCGTAACTGCATTTCGTTGAAGATCATAGCGCCACCGCCGCTTTCCTCGCCGCCGATCACCTTTGTCTTCTTCTCATCCCGCTCAAGACCCGGTGAGTTCACCAACGCTCTCTACCCATCCCACTACTCCGCCATCTCCATTGTGCTATCGCTCACCGTCGACCCTTGGTTCCCGTGAGCCACCGCCGTCGAGTTGACGTGGCACGCCGTGTCAGTTTCCACCTCAGCACCCTGCGCTTGCATGTCTGCCACCTCAGCCCTAGACGCCCGTGTGGATGCCTTCGTCATCCTGAGCTCGAGCCTTAGCGTGTGGACTCGATTCATCGTGAGTCGTGTCTTTGCCAAATCGGTCCCACCAATCGCCACTATTCTCAGTGAACCTAGGTGCACCGTGACGCCAGAATTCCTTCTTCTCGTGGACTTGGTCTATAGACCATGCGCCCACTTCTCAGTGATTGAATTTCTTTTCCTTTAGAAACTTAATTCCGATTGAAATCCTTTTTCTTTTGGTGACATCATGCTGATGTAGTAATCCGGAATTTCATTTAGAAAGAAAATTCCAAAATCCCGAAATAATGTTTTCTCTCTTTTCTTAGATTTAAATCTTCTGAGAGTTTGTTCTCCTTTGTTTGCATCCGATTTAGCCTGCTCAAGTTCCTAAATTCATATAAAATCGAGCTCTTTGACTTTGTTTTCAATGCACACTTGATGCTTGTCATACTTAGATACACAGATGAGTTGTCTTAGTCTTTGCAAAAGAGAGATCAAGATATTATTAATGCTATAGCACTTGTTAATTTGGCTAATGATAGAATGCAATTAATGAGGTATGATGGGTGAGAAGAATTTCTTCAAGAAAAGGTAACATCATTTTGCACTAAATATGGCATCAAAGATCCTAAGTCGAATGGTAGACATGTGCCTTATGGAAGATCATCACGTTTTTACCCAAAACAAACAAATTGTAACACCCTGGCTATTCGGAAGCCAAAATGCTACCTAAAGACCTCACATACAACCAAACAGCGGAATAAATTCAGCAATAGTACTTCAACTAAGCTAAGCAAATCATCAACAATTAAACATGAATAGAAATATAATAATCGATCCACTAAGATAATTCTATCAATGAATAATCAAAGAACTTTAACAGTTAATCAATCAAAACTCAACGAATGTAAACGCATCAACCATGTCTAGGTTTAATTATTACAATCCAACAATTAACGACTGAGGGGCATTGATCAACCTTGTATTGAAACTAATGTAAAGTGTATTATTTAAGTAGTGCATGTCTACTCCCTCCCAAGAGAACTTCATCAACGATCACCTAAAATAAATAAACAAGCAAGTGTGAGTCCAAGACCCAAAGAAGCACAAAGTGAATAAATGGAACCTACCACAAACATTAACAAGTCAACATCATTGAACCATATGAAGAAATCACAGAACGAGTATTTGAATGAATGGAATGAATGAAGTGAATGGAATAGAGGGACTACATACATGCATATACCGGTATTGCTAGTGACACACCCGTCGGTGTTCACTTAAGCCCGCATCTTAACAAAAATGCGGGGATCCAAGCCCCGTATGAAGAACATTTCATACAGGTGTCCCAAAACACTCACATTGGAATAGTGGGGCCCACATTGGAATGGTGGGTCTTACGTGCCCATCCTGGAATTGATGAGTCTTTTTAATCCACTCCCGTGGATGGAACATGAATAATGAATGCATAGAATGAAATATGTATATTGAAAAGACACGCTCTCTAATCATGGAGATAACACACATATGGAAGGAACATGAACATAAATATTATCATCTCCAATCATGGATTCAACACATATGAAAGACCATAGACAATCCAACTTCTCTTGAATCATAAGAACTCACAAGATAATCATAAAAGCATTCATCAATCACAATCATTAAGATAAGCAATGTACTTGCCTTCGCGATGCGACGCGTTAGCAAACAAAGGTGATACTCCTAAACCCAAGCTTCACCGCCTAAACAAGTAAATAACTGAAATAAGGATACGATGAACACATCATTACTGAATAACGTTCTACAACGCTTCGGCGATTCAATATTTAACTAGAAACTCTAAACTAAAAACCAGCAAGATTCTCGCCCTAAACCGCTTCGGACAGCAGCACGGTAATTAACATATCTCATGATCTGGAACTCGAAAAGAGGTGAGCCCAGTTTCTGTAGATTCTTAACTGACCAATATACAATACTCTAGTTGACGAGATAAACCAATTCGGCCAATAAAGTATGCTAACAGAAGGTTGAACTTTCAGAACAGAAACTGCCTAAAAGAACAAACAGCAGTAATAAAAACAATCATAACTTTTAATCTATAACTCTGAATTGATCGTTATTTAACAATCTGGAAAGGTTGTCAAATTATCTACAAAAGTATAGTTGGGTGAAAACCCATATTCTCCCAATTACATTTTCATATTTTACGAAATAGCAAAACAGATTAATCACGCCGTAAATCTGGACAACAGATACTAAATCTATCATATCTTTTGACTAACGCCGTAATCAAGTGAACTCGGTGGTCACAGAAATTTAAGAACAACCTCTAGATATCTCTAGGAGATCAAAGCTATTGGTTCGGCCTCTAAGACATCGAAACAGCCCACGCAACATACTGGACAGATTTGATCTATTGCAGACTGACTTTGATCCAAACGATTCTAATCAATTTCGCTTCTATGATCAAACATAAAACAACAATCGACGATTGTTACCCTCGGAGCACCCAGGAACACGAAGATTGAACCGTGGAGAAGTCCCCGCCGCCTTGATCAGAATCCTCACGAAACTCCAACCAAACCTTCGCAGGAGACCAAAGAACGGGAGACCGCACCAAGGAAAACTCCAGCGATGGGGGCGCAACACCGGATCTTGGGCAGCAGCAAAGGAGGTGGAGGAGGGCGGCTTCCTGCTGGATGGTGGCGCAAGATGGAGAGGGAGGGGATGGCGGCCGCAAGGGGAAGAGAGGTGGGAGTGGGGACCTTTAGGTTTTGGCCGCCTCAAGGCCTCCTTGGCCGCCCCTTCATGGGCCTTGGGCCCCATGGTTGGCCCCTTTTTGGGCTCTAAGGCAGCCCTCTTGCCCATTAAGGCCTTCTCTTGGCCTGTTGGCCAAAGGCCCAGCCCAAAACTAGAAGAATCGACGATCGCGAAAATGCTAATTTTAAATTCAAGATTCAACCAAAATCTTCCTAAACGAAAACGAGGTATTACATTCTACCCCTTAACAGATTCGACCCGAATCTAAACGCCGATCTACACGAGAGAAAACGGCAACTGAAAATTAACAACGGTAAACGGATACTCGTTGCTATGTAACAAATCCGGATAACGCTCACACAAGCGAATCTCCAACTCCCAAGTGACCTCTCTCTTGGACTGAGGACCACAACACAAAGACGTGAAAAGACGTGTAATACCCCAGATGGATCCGAAAGAGTATTTGAGAGAGAATATTTAAATTGGGGAGAAGGACTAAATAGAAAAGAGTTTAACAAAGGATTAGAGGGGGTTTTTGTAATATCCCGAATATTCAAGTGAATGCAATAAAGTTTAGAGAGAACAACATTAAATTGAGAGGAAAATTACTCAAAAATTCAGAATATTTTGAGGAGGATTGGAACTTAGGCTTTGCCCAAGGCGCCCTAACCAAATGGGCCGGCCTTTTAGTAGAGTCAAGAGGGGGTGCCTTTCCCCAAAACCCTAGCCTCTGCTACAGTACCCGCGCCGCACTGTAGCACGCGTACTGTAGCAGCCACCCTCCCTGCTGCTCTACCAAGAGAAGGAAGAAGAAGGAGAAGAAGAGAGGAAAAGGGAGGGGAAGAGGAAGAAGGTGGGAGGGAGGTCTTCGTGAAGGTTTCAGCGGTATCCCGCATCATTCTTGTGGGTAAATTCGTGATCTCTATTAGTTTTGGTAGATCGATCTTGTGCGTAATGTCTCCATATGTTACATGGAAGCTGCTGTAGTAGATCGGTTTAATCTGCGATCTGTTGACGCGCGTGTTTGAGATAGTTCTAGGCAGAATCTGTGTTTAGGGTCTGCTGGAGTTAGATAGGAAATTGCGTTAGCTTTTCAGAAAGTCCTAATTCATAATTTTTGGATAAACTATGAATTAGTTATGAATTTCGCAAGACTGGGTGCTAATTCAGTCTCAGGACTTGTGCAGCGAACATAGATTTGTAAATTTGATCTTGGAGACGGCCGAATTGGGTCAGCTGGTCTCCATGAGATTTATAGGTATTTTTATTATGATTCCAGAAAGTTAAATTTCATAATTTTTGGATGTTTATATCAAAAGATATGAATTTTAGAACCTAATGCTGTAATCTGCCCCTCTCTTGTGGACATAATAGTTTTACTGGACTGTTTACAACCTTTGTTGCATAGTGGGAAAATTTGTGATAATTTTATTAAGATAGCTGGTTTCCTGTAGTTTTCATAGAGTATTAGAACAATGTGTTTGGTTATGCCAAACAAAAGTTATGATTTTCCCAAGTCAGATTTACTGAAGATGACATAATAGTCTTCGAGATTAAAATCAAATGATTAGATCTGGTAATTTGATCTTTCGATCACCTGAGAAGTTGTAGCTAGGATTGTTTAGGTTCTAGAAAATTGATTCATGGCTTTTGGAGTCTTGACTCAAAAGCTATGAATTTTTCCTTAACAGCGGTCTGTTTGGACAGATTTGGGAATTTGAGAGCATAACGATTAATTATTCGGGTTTCGATTAGGGATGTTTGTTCTTGTTTTGTTCTATTGCAATGCTGTACTCTTTTGATTGGTGTACTTAGTATATTGTTTTACGGTTGCGGTGGTGATGAACACGGGCTAGAGCTCTTCTGTCGTTGTCTTCCATCTCACGGTTAAGGCAAGTATAATGAGGGATAGAATAGATCCTAATGATTGGCATTGTTTGATAAATACCATGAGTATTTGTGTTATTCATGACTGGTAAGGTGGAATGAATGGTAATGCTCATGTTTTCTAGTGTTAAGAGTTACGTGCTATCCATTGGTGTTTGAAAGTTATTTTATGATTATGAATATTGGTAGTATGAATAGGTTATTCATATGCAATGTTGTTGCAGATGCATGGTTGTGGTAATTTGAGATTTCATACATATGCATCATGAAATCTTATTGAAGTCTTGGTCATGTGATGACCAAGCAATGATTTGAGGTCCCCGCCATGTATATGACGGGCTTGAGATCCCCACACTTGTGGAGTGTGGGCTTGAGGTCCCCATTACTTATGGAGTATTGCTCTTGGTCCCCTGTGCTTATGAAGACAGCATGGGTATACATCGACGGATGTATACCTTGCATTACCGTAAAATGCAAAAGAGTTAAAGAGAAAGGTTGCATTGAGCATTGCATAAGCATATGGCATGATGTATGGTAAAGATGTGAGCATGAATGCTGATGTTTTAATGGTGTTTTATAATGTCACATTATTTGATACTTGCTTGAGTCTTTGGGCTCACTCTTGCTTTTGTTGTGCTTTTAGGTACCACCTGCAAGAACGGCATGCATAGGAGGGAGTAGGATTGCTATGGATGCACTCACTACCACACACTCTTTTAAAGATGAATATCATTTAGATTGTACCAGAATAATAAGCAAACTGCTTAAGGATTGATTTTGGCTATGCTTGACTGCATGGATTATTTGAGTTAATGAGAGTACTAAATTTTGATTATGTTTGCTTATGCTTTAGCTGAATAGATTATTTGTGAATGCTTGATGAACTTTGGATGTTGAGATAGTGATAATGATATTTGATCTGTTGAAACCTCCCGTATACTTAGATATACAAAGGAGGTTATGCTGAAATTTAGTAAAAATGTCTTAGTTTTAAATTGTTATATTGTTAGTTTAGTAACATCCCAGCCTCATGTTTGGGTGTTACAGCTTGGTATCGAGCGGGCTTTAGGTCCGTGGTGAATAGATTTATTAAAATTTGGTAATGTCTTATCAACTTAAAAATTTGACACACTAGTGCACAGTAGGATGGGAATGGGCAAAGCATTGCATTTACGTTTCCGCTATATCGTATTGATGATTGCTGATATGAATTGAGTATGATTGCTCATTAATTGATTATATGATTATTATGTGTGGAATAACCCATGTTGAGAGGTTGAGGTTGTGGTTGTGGCCCCGGCTTTACCAGTTACACCACCGTCATGATGAGAATAGGGAAGTGGTTACCTTGGATATCTTAGTACAGTGTTGATAGTGAGTATCTTTAGAAAAGTTGTTCTTCCTTGAATTTGAAGTTGGTCAACTCTTATCCAGCTTGTGATTGATGAGTTTCTCTTGGGTTATTAGTTCATTGCGGTTGATGGGTTGCTTTGAAAAAGGTTGGTGTGCTTCCATTTGCTTAATTTGTCCTCAAAACAATCATTGTTTCCCAACCGACGAGTTATTCTTGCGGCTGGTGAACTTGGTCGATTGTCAAGTTTGACCTTTATATTGGAGTTTTGTCTTTCTCATTGGAAAATATGACCAATTTATTCGCTTGATGTTTTTTGTTAATGAAAGTTTCCTTTTGCAAGTCCTTTAGTACATGGAGACTTTGACTCAATGTATCTCTTGGGTATTTTGAGTGTTGAAGATTAATGGTTCTCTTTTATGAAAGAAGATGTTGAACCCTTTAGCGATGTTTTATCATGGTTAAGTGAGAGGTTATAATCAAAGCAATTAATGGATATGATATGGATTATCAGGTTGGGTCTGTACCGTGTGCATGATCGATCTTAACTAAGATCCTTGAAAGGAAAGTTGAATAACTTGAAAGTGTCTTGTAGCAGTTCTTGATGACCTGTGATTATGGGTATGGCTAAACTTAATTGGAATAAATAGAGTTATTAAGAAGTGTGGAACATTGATAAAATGGTTGATCATTAGAATTGTTTAGTTTGCTAGACTTGTTGGATTATTTGGTCTCAGTGGATTAATCTAACTTTGTAGGAAGGGAAATATAAAGATGTGTTCAATCGTTGTCTTAGTAGATGATAATATGGAATTTTCTTTAATTGATTATTTGATGATCTTACTTTTGCTCGTGGGAAAACAATAGAGAAAGGACCATCAATTGTGTCCATGATTGAATAATCATCAATGGTTTATGATGGGATTTAATAGGTGACCTGTGTTTGCATGATAGTGAAATTGTCGATAATAGTATGCCTTTGATGAAAGGGTTTTGGTATAACCTTTAAATTAGGTAGTAGGTTCCTCTTAAAAAAAACAAAGTTGTTGTTGTAGTGAGGTGGTAAGAATTTGGTATACTCTCCATTGAGGATGAGATGATAAAGTGGTATGTAACGGTTTCGTAAGCTTTTGAGGACTTTATAAAGGAAGAGTTGACGATAACGAACCTTGTTAAGAGTGAATTATTCTTGATGTTAGTAATATGTTCTACAAGAGATTGTGACGTTGGAGTGGTGATGATTCTTCTAGCGAGAAAGTAGTTGATTGCTTTTCGTAATATGGATTAAACGAAATATTTGGAGTTTTGCAATCGTGATCTTTTGGGAGCTCATGATTTATGTAGAAGATGAAATTAGTTTGAGCAAAGGTGACATATTAGAAGGTTCTATTTGGTTCTTAAGTGATTAATGTGATTTGGTTTTAAAGGCATTTCTTGTTTGGGTTGGCAAGTAATGTTGTAATCAAAGAAAATTGCTTTATTTGTTAACGAAAAATGTGTACCATAAGTATTTGAGGTTGGAGTTAAGAGTTGTAATCTGCAACTTTTCTGTCATTATAGCTTAAGAGTTTCTTGAGCTTCAATAGCAATATTTTATCATGATTTATGGAGGTTGAAATTTCCTTCTTGTAGGACATGTGCCCTCAACTGTGGTTTCGACTTTTGTTTTTAGAGATCATTTATATTCGACTGTTTCTCTTGGTCTCATGCTCACTCCGAGGAGCAATGTTTTCGTGTATGTTGAATCTTGTATTAGTTTGTCTCTTCCTTTTTGAGAAAGGAATTAACCAACTTGTGTTATCGAGTCTTATAAAGTGTAATATGGCGACTAGTTGGTGGTGGACAAGTATATGATAGTAGTGAGATTTTTGGTGACCAAGCTAATTGAAGAGCAGTAGAAAGTGAATTGGTTTTGACCTATAACACCTGGAGAGAATTCTATTTAAATGGAATGTTTGTCGATGAGATAAAATTGATTAGTGTTACAACTAGCTAAACCTATGGCTAATTATGATCCAAGAACCTTTGTCCATGCCGATATTGGGATTATTGAAAGTATGGACTCTTGGTAAACTTATTAGAGTATCACAATTGGATACTTAGTAAGATTGTGTAGAATAGTTGTGATGGTGAGGTTTAATGAGAGTAGCGGTGTGGAGAAACCTAAGCGTCGTGCTAATTAATGGGGTAACAGGAATTGTTGAGCTATTGTCAAGTATGACTCGGCCTTAGTGAGTAACCCTATGGGAGTTAAATTATCTCTAAGGATATCTTGGTCAAAGAATATATTTATTTATTGACGTTAGTGATTGAGTATGTTTGAATCTTGGTCAATCAGTTAGGGTATGGCGAACGGGTATATTGTGGTTGTGTAACTGAATTGGATTGGTGTGGATTAGAGAAGGTCTAAGATTGGTGAAATAAATCGCCTTGGGGTGGTTACTTGATTAGTGAGAAATGTTGGTATTAATGACTAAGGTTATTGTTGAGTCTGTGAAATTTTAGTAAACTAATTTGAGGATTTCCTATCAATTATACCGTAAATTCATGGTAGGAGACTTGGAGGTTGAATTTGGGCTTTGCATTTTTATACTAGGACCTTGGAGACCCAATATCATGTGTAGAGGTAGATGAACGTACAAATTTTGAATAGTGTGTTGATCTTTGATAGAATACTTTGGGTAAAGTAAATGAGTATGTGTGCCGAGAATTTGAAGTTGATTATCTTTAATGTAATGAGATGATGTGGTTGTGAGTGAAAAATCTTTATTGAGGTGTTGGAAACCATTTGTCAAAATAACTCCTTTGGTATAGGAGTGGACTAGAGAATTTTTTGTGGATTAGTAGAGTCTCTAAATAAGTATGGTTGTTCTTTCGGTTTGAGGATCGCTTTGGGATTGTCGGTTAAGAGGAAGGAGTTAGTGTGATAATTCGGACACTCATGATTTGGGAAAGGGTTTACTTCCTAAAAGAACATCCGAGAAAAGAATATTATCTCGAGTAGAGAAATGCTCTATTGGTTCTCGCTTGAGTTGAATTTTTATGATGGAGATCATGTACAATTTGAATTGACTTATGTTGACAAGGTGGTTCTGTCCTGCTCAGAATATAAATGAAGTATTTGATTTGGGCATTCGAGTTTAATCCACTTTTAGCTTATGTGGTGTTTAGTTGCAAACCACGAGTTGGAAGGATGGAAGGTTTTTGTGAAGAATCTCTTATTTTGGATTTGAGTGTTTTGGGAGCAAAGTTGGAATTGCATTGTGAATCCTTGTTTTCAGTTGAATCGATTATTGAGGTTTGATTAAAATAAGTTGGGTTGCACGCCTCTACTTAATGGAGGATCTCCTTGTTATGATGAAGAGATCGATCAAAGATGGAACAAGAGTTTCATATGTTTACGTGCAAGCTATGTGGTTTGGTCCCAAAGAGATAGATAGCCTAGAGTGTATTTGGTTGTTCTCGGGAGTTGTGGGGTTTTGATTTAAAGCAATTCGCTAGAACCATCTCGAGTCTTGGAGCGGGTATATAATGTTTTGGACGAACCGGTGTTGAGAGAATGCTTGAGGTATTTGGAGTGTGAGGTTTCATAAGAACCGCTGACCACCGAACATTTACCGTATCTTTGAGTCCTGTCTGCTGAGTGGTTCTGTTAGGATGGTACACATGATGAGGCGAGTACATCGCTTGCATCAATGTGCGGTGGTCCCAAAAGTCCAAGGAAAAGCGACTTGAAAATGGAGACTCATCATGAAGCGATATCCGAATTACTCACAGCAGTATGTGGTAATGTTAGTAAGTTTTAGCTGTGATTAACCTTTGATGTTAAGCGTAGTTAGAATTTGGTCGAATTTGCTTAAGGGGTAGAATGTAATACCCCAGATGGATCCGAAAGAGTATTCGAGAGAGAATATTTAAATTGGGGAGAAGGACTAAATAGAAAAGAGTTTAACAGAGGATTAGAGGGGTTTTGTAATATCCCTAATATTCAAGTGAATGCAATAAAGTTTAGAGAGAACAACATTAAATTGAGAGGAAAATTACTCAAAAATTCAGAATATTTTGAGGGAGGATTGAACTTAGGCTGCCCAAGGCGCCCTAACCAAATGGGCCGGCCTTTTAGTAGAGTCAAGAGGGGGGTGCCTTTCCCCAAAACCCTAGCCTCTGCTACAGTACCAGGCCAAGACTGTAGCACGCCAGACGGTAGCAGCCACCCCTCCCCGCCGCTCTACCAAGAGAAGGAAGAAGAAGAGAAAGGAAGGAGAGGAAGAAGAAGGAGAAGAAGAGAGGAAAAGGAGGGAAGAGGAAGAAGGTGGGAGGGAGGTCTTCGTGAAGGTTTCAGCGGTATCCCGCATCATTCTTGTGGGTAAATTCGTGATCTCCATTAGTTTTGGTAGATCGATCTTGTGCGTAATGTCTCCATATGTTACATGGAAGCTGCTGTAGTAGATCGGTTTAATCTGCGATCTGTTGACGCGCGTGTTTGAGATAGTTCTAGGCAGAATCTGTGTTTAGGGTCTGCTGGAGTTAGATGGGAAATTGCGTTAGCTTTTCAGAAAGTCCTAATTCATAATTTTGGATAAACTATGAATTAGTTATGAATTTCGCAAGACTGGGTGCTAATTCAGTCTCAGGACTTGTGCAGCGAACATAGATTTGTAATTTGATCTTGGAGACGGCCGAATTGGGTCAGCTGGTCTCCATGCGATTTATAGGTATTTTCATTATGATTCCAGAAAGTTAAATTTCATAATTTTTGGATGTTTATATCAAAAGATATGAATTTTAGAACCTAATGCTGTAATCTGCCCTCTCTTGTGGACAGAATAGTTTTACTGGACTGTTTGCAACCTTTGTTGCATAGTGGAAAATTTGTGATAATTTTATTAAGATAGCTGGTTTCCTGTAGTTTTCATAGAGTATTAGAACAATGTGTTTGGTTGTGCCAAACAAAAGTTATGATTTTCCCAAGTCAGATTTACTGAAGATGACAGAATAGTCTTCGAGATTAAAATCAAATGATTAGATCTGGTAATTTGATCTTTCGATCACCTGAGAAGTTGTAGCTAGGATTGTTTAGGTTCTAGAAAATTGATTCATGGCTTTTGGAGTCTTGACTCAAAAGCTATGAATTTTTCCTTAACAGCGGTCTGTTTGGACAGATTTGGGAATTTGAGAGCATAACGATTAATTGTTCGGGTTTCGATTAGGGATGTTTGTTCTTGTTTTGTTCTATTGCAATGCTGTACTCTTTTGATTGGTGTACTTAGTATATTGTTTTACGGTTGCCAGGTGGTGATGAACACCGGGGCTGGAGCCCTTCTGTCGTTGTCTTCCATCTCACGGTTAAGGCAAGTATAATGAGGGATAGAATAGATCCGAATGATTGGCATTGTTTGATAAATACCATGAGTATTTGTGTTATTCATGATTGGTAAGGTGGAATGAATGGTAATGCTCATGTTTTCTAGTGTTAAGAGTTACGTGCTATCCATTGGTGTTTGAAAGTTATTTTATGATTATGAATATTGGTAGTATGAATAGGTTATTCATATGCAATGTTGTTGCGGATGCATGGTTGTGGTAATTTGAGATTTCATACATATGCATCATGAAAGCTTATTGAAGTCTTGGTCATGTGATGACCAAGCAATGATTTGAGGTCCCCGTCATGTATATGACGGGCTTGAGGTCCCCACACTTGTGGAGTGTGGGCTTGAGGTCCCCATTACTTATGAGTATTGGGCTCTTGGTCCCTCGTGTTTATGAAGACAGCATGGGTATACATCGACGGATGTATACCTTGCATTACCGGTAAAATGCAAAAAGAGTTAAAGAGAAAGGTTGCATTGAGCATTGCATAAGCATATGGCATGATGTATGGTAAAGATGTGAGCATGAATGCTGATGTTTTAATGGTGTTTTATAATGTCACATTATTTGATACTTGCTGAGTCTTTGGGCTCACTCTTGCTTTTGTTGTGCTTTTAGGTACCACCTGCAAGAACGGTATGCATGGGAGGGAGTAGGATTGCTATGGATGCACTCACTACCACACACTCTTTTAAAGATGAATATCATTTAGATTGTACCAGAATAATAAGCAAACTGCTTAAGGATTGATTTTGGCTATGCTTGACTGCATGGATTATTTGAGTTAATGAGAGTACTAAATTTTGATTATGTTTGCTTATGCTTTAGCTGAATAGATTATTTGTGAATGCTTGATGAACTTTGGATGTTGAGATAGTGATAATGATATTTGCATCTGTTGAAACCTCCTAGTATACTTAGATATACAAAGGAGGTTATGCGAAATTTAGTAAAAATGTCTTAGTTTTAAATTGTTATATTGTTAGTTTAGTAACATCCTAGGTTCATGTTGGGCTGGTGTGTTACAAGACGTAAGTCCTAACACTCAACCCTACATCTCCAGGTACACTCATTGGACAAGACTCAAAGGTATGATCTTCTGGGTCAAGATTGTTAACTAATACTCAAACTTTAGATCTCACAGTACTCACTCAAGACCTAACATGCCAAATGTTACGACACCGCAGATGGACCCGAGACGGTCCTAGAGATACGCCAACTTCGAAAACAACCCAACATACCTTGGGTTAGCCTTCCCATTGATACCGAACCACACGACATGCACACAGAACACGGAACTCTTGTTCCACCTCTCAAGTGAACTCTTCACTGAAACAAGGATCACCTCCTTTAACCAGAAACGCACAACCGAACTCTCTTTAAGCAACCCTTTACCGACAAAACCCATCTGAATAAGAAAGATTCACATCGCAACTATGCTACCATTTCGATCAAGAGTCAAATCCAAATCGAATTTCATCACGAAAACCTTTCCACTTTCCAAGTGGCGCTTTAATAAACATCACGAAATCCAAAGGAGAAATCACCAATGCCCAAATCAAATATTTCTTTTATTCCATCTCGAATCGAAAGAATCACACATGCCAACATAAATGCCGAGCTCAACTTGCGAAAGACAATGGTCAACAGCACAAAACTCAAATGAGAATCAAAGAAAACGTGTCACTACTTGAGGAAGCATAAATTTCTCTTTTAGGAATAAAATTTCTCTCAAACTCTGGAATTCCAATTCATCGCAGAACACACTAACTCATCTCTCTTAACTTGGCATTCTCAACGCTATGCTCAAGTCGAAATACATCATCCACACCTCTATACAGAGGCTCTATTGACTCAACAAAAACTTTCTCTCAACAACTCCTCTACTGACAGAATTAATTTGACAATTGACTTCCAATGCATCTCAAAATCGATCTCACATGAAATCACATCACCTCAATCTTTTAAGAGTAAACAACTCGGAATCCTCAGCACATACATTCATATATTTCATCAAAGGGTTCTATCAATCATCACCCCACTGTTCGGAATCCACCTTTTTTTCTACTTCCTCTACACATAATCATTGGGCGACCAAAGTCCTAGCATAAAAATGCGAAGCCCAAATTTTAAACTCCAAGACTCCTACAACGAACTTCTCATATAGAAAATAAGGGAAACCTCAGATTAAATCCCTAAAATTCTCACAATCCAAATATACTCAAGATTAACCTCAACACGAAAACATTTCCTCTAACCCAATCATCTTTATAAAGATTCTAACTCTTAGAGAGTTACTTACTAAGTCCAAGTCATTCATGGCAATAATCCAACAATCCCGCTATCTCATTAATCACTTTAACGATCGATTACTTCGCTAATATTACTTTCATTACAACACCATCATTTTTCATCTCGCACAACCGCAAGGTACTCCATCGCGACACTCTAATACATTGATCAAGATTCCCATCCTTTCGAAAATTCTAATGTTCCACCCGAATTGAACAAATGATCTTGGATCTCAAATCTCCATAGGTTCTAATGGTTGCAACAATGCAATCAGTTTAGCCTCAAAGGCAAACATTCTCAGATAATTAAAACTCTCTCCAAGAATTATACACGAAAACAGTTCATCCTCCAATGCTCCTAATAACTTACAACTACAATTAATAAACACCTCAAGAGACTCCTTGAAACGAATAGGTTGATTCTTTCTCAAAAGAAAGAGCGAATGGAAACAATTTTCATCAACTAGGAAATCATGTGCCACCCGCAAAGTGAACACAGACCAAGGAAAATAGTCACTTAGGCAAAGTACTCAAAAACATAAGGAAAGTCAAATGAGGGCTCAAGCCCTACCGAAAGCGAATACCAAACCACAAATGAGAAGAAGGTATCGCCTTTGAAAATTGATAAACTCTTATGGAACAACCGCATAAGGTTTAAGCATACTCAAATAAACGCAAGATGCTAAACATGACCTACATCTCAAATACTTATACTTAACTCCTTCTTTAACAAAGAAAGACATTTTCGTGATTACTACATCACTTTCCCGGCTTAAACAAGATAAGCTCTTAAAACCCAAATCACAGGATCCACTTAAGAACCAATAAAATCTTTCAACAAGTCACCTTGCTCAAACAAACCCAATCACCACAATACTCAAAATGTCCAAACGATCACAACCGCAGAACTCAAACACTTTTACTAAATCAAAATTATGAAAGACGATCAAATTACTTTATTTCTAAAAGAATCATCACCACACACCCAAGTCACAATTGTAATACCCCAAATGTATTCGAGAGAGAAGAAATAAATTAGAGAGAATGACCAATTAGGAAAGTGTTTTAACAGGAGATGAGAGGGGGTTTACGATAATTTGGACAACCTGGTCGTGGGCTTCCGCCCACAAAGATTTAGGCCCAAGGGAAGGGGTAGTTGGCCACATAAGAAGGAGAGGGGGCAACCCTAGGGTTGCTACAGTAGCACGGCTACAGTACCACCGCCGTGCTACAGTACCATGGCGTCTCTACAGTACCCTCCCACCCCTAGCTTTCGCTGCCGCCAAGAAGGAGGAAGGGAGAAGCCTCCTGCTGCCGACCAAGGAAGAGAAAGGAAGAAGGAAGGAGAGAAGGAGGGAAGCGGATCGCGTGGTGTTCTTCGTGATCTACATCAGTTCTCCAAGGGTAACGATGGGTTTCTTCGCTGTTGGTTTCGTTTTAGATGCTAATTCGCTATGTTAGTAAAATCGGTTGTTCTATGGAATTAGATCGGTTCTGTCCAGAACCTTGCGCGACGGTTTTCATGTATTCAGAAACAGAATCTGGGGATCCACTCTCTTAGAGATATTTGCGTCATGTCCTTAGCTTTACGTGGCTACCAAGAACGCCCAAATCCGATTAACGGTCAGGGAGATATGAATTTTCTAGTGTCGCTGCCCTGATAATCTGTCGGCATTCAAACAGTCTGTAGAAATTTGAGTTAATATATTAGTTAAATACGAAATTAGAGGATCTTGTTAGAATGAAAAGATGGGTAATTTCTCACCTTTCCAGAAAGCTAAATAACGTAAGGATTGGACTTTCGTAGCAAAAGTTATGATAATTTTAGTGAACTATCCAGAGAACCCGACATGATAATTGATGTTCTGTAGTTTGGCTTAATAGGGCAGTAGATGGCAGAATTAGTCCAGGACATCTCTTAGGATATTGTATAGGACGTCGCCATCTTTCCACGAAGGGCTAGAACACATAATTTGGACCCCTGTAGCAGAAGTTATGATTTTATTAGTGGGACTATTCTGCAGAATCGTCGGTGTTCTGACAGGTTTTAGTAATCTGTTTTAAACGACTAGTTAAAGGGGAAATCAGAGAAGCTCAGTATAACCAAAGTTGTATATCAGTGCCTCAGCTTTTCAGAAAGCTCAAGAACATGGGATTTGGATACACGTACTGAAAGTTATGGCATTTTTAGTGCTCTGTCCAGAGAGCCTGACGGGAAATCGATGTTTGATTAACTGGCTTGGTAGGGGTATTATTTGGCCGATTCAGAGAGGTTCACCAACTAGACTTAGTTGGATAATTTAATTACCTTTCCAGAAAGTCTAAGAAAACTTTAATTGGACTTCTGAATCAATAGATATGAATTTTAGAAGTTGACAGTCCACCGAGGGGACAGATCGACGTGTAGGATTTGGGGTTGGGATCGAGTTAGACGATCTTCAAGTTAGCGATTGTTGTTGTATGCTTTGGTTTGTTCCGCTACTGCTATCTTAGTATGCATTATATTAATTACTCAGGTGGTGGACGGGTCCCGGGGGCGGCACCTTCGGCGCATCCTTCACTCTCTCGCGGTTAAGGCAAGTATAATGACGATTATAATAGATATTGCTGATTGGCATTGTGTGTTCATGATCGTGATGATGGCATGCTTGATAATGTTCATGGTTGCTAGAGTTGTGATTTACGTGTTAATCATGGATATCTGATAATTTGTGAGTTCTATGTTGATGAGCTTTATGAATAGGATATTCATATGAAATATTGATGTGGATGCATGTTGTGATAATTTTGAGAGTTCTTACATATGCATCATGCTGAATTATTGAAGTCTTGGTCACGTGATGACCAAGCATCCTTGAGGTCCCCGCCATGTTGATGACGGGTTAAAGGTCCCCATGCTTGAAGAGCATGGGTTTAGGTCCCCATACGCGTGGCGTATGGGCAATGGTCCCCTGCATCAGATGGTACAGCATGGGTGTGCATCGACGGATGCGCACTTTGCATTACCGGTAAAATGCAAAAGGGAAAGAGAAAGAAGAGAATTGTCTTTTTGAGCATATTGCATACATGCATGTGTAAGATAGTTGATATGTGAAATTGAGAGGTTTAAATGTTGATTTACATGGTTGTTCATTGTTGATGCCTTTTATTATACTTGCTGAGTCATTGGGCTCACCTCTTGTTTTTGCTGTGTTTTTAGGTACTTCTTGCAAGAATGGCATACATGGGAGGGAGTAGGATTTGCTAAGGATGCACTCACTACCACACATTCTGTTAGAGAGGATCATCATTAGTTCATACCTTAACAAAAGCAAACTGCTTAAGGAATAATTTTGGTTATGCTTGAATGCATTGAACTATTTGTAATAATGAGGGTGGTAAATCTTGATTATGCTTACTTATGCTTTAGCTGAATAGATTCACTATGGTTGCTTGATGGATTTTAGATATTGAGATATTGATAATAAATTATGCATCTGACGGAACCTCCGGTATACTTAGTTATACAAAGGAGGTTCTGCCAAATTTTTGTATGAAGTTTTAGTTTGTATATGTTTTAAATTATTTTTTTAGTAGCATCCTAGGCCTTTGTTGGGCTGGGGTGTTACAACAATCTCTTGTAGATAATCTTACTAACATTAAGAATAATATACTCTGAACACGAATCTTTATCATCAACTATTCCATTAGAAAGCCCCAAAGTTCCACCAAATTGTTTCATACTACCTTTTCATCTCATCATCAAAACCAGAGTATACCAAAACCATACTACCTCACTACATCAACCTCTTAAGTTTAGAAGGGGTCTACTACACAAATGAAGAGGTCCTACCAAAACCCTTTCATCAAGGACACGTTATCATCCGATGATTTCACAATCATGTAGGCATAAGCCCCTATTATAACATATCGTTCAACTTTTAGTGATGCTCAACATCAAACTTCAACACACAACAGCTTATACTCCAACCATTGTTGTTATCAACTGTCTTCATTATGAAATCTAGTTGCTACCTACTTTCCTTCCCAAATCACATGGATATTTACAAACACATATTCAATTGTTCCTCCTCGTATTTGGGTTTCGCAAAGATACACTAAAACTTCGTAAATCGAAATCTTCTATCGATCAAAAGTCTCAACAACACTACAACCAAATTCATCGCGCCATTCTATATAGAGGAACTATATAGAACTCCTCCCATAAATTCTAGATCCACCGATATTCAATCCCTTCAACCGGTTGTACACAATTCCAATAATTAATCATACTAGGGAATATGTAAATCTAGCATTTCCTCTAGTTTCCCTTTCCACACATTTAAATTAATCCATTGGAACCAAAGAACCTAACAAGTTTAGCAACCTAAATAATTTTAATGACCAGACTAATTCATCAATGTTCCATACTTCTTAATATTTCTTTTGACTCCAAATAGTTATGGACATACTCACAATCACTACTCATAAAATACAGTTCATCAAGAATTAGTAGAAGACAACATCAATTTCTCCTCCAAGGTTACTAAGTAATATCAATTATGCACCACCCCATGACTCAACTTGATACCCATACCATATCAAGTTATTTGATTACCAACTCGACTTAACCATAACAACGATCGCAAAAGGATTTTAACAATTTCCATCGTAAAAGAGATGCATTAAACTTCAACACTCGTAATAATCCAAAAGAAATACATAGAGTCAAAGCTTTCTCATGTTAACAAACTTGCAACAAAAAAACTCTCATTACCCAAACTATCAAACGAATAAATGAGTCATTCTTTTCCAGCGAGAAAGAAGGAACAACCAAGGAAATATCAATATTGCCAACTGACGAAGATCGCAAGTAGTAAAAGCAACTCAACAGTTGGAAAACAATAATTGTTTTAGAGAACCATTAAAGACCCAATGGAACCATTCAACTATCATGAACCACGATCCCCAGAGAAATTTATCAACCACCACAGAATAAGTATTTTGCCAAATTCAGAAATCAAGAAAGAGAACAACTTTCTAAAGCAACTCACGCTCAACCCCTAAACTATGGTACTCGGGGTAACTACTCCCCTAACCATACACCACGAACAGTGGTGTAACTTGGTGAATCCCAGAGTGACAACCACGTCCTCAACTTCCTAACATCCGTTATCAACGTGCGTAACTAATGTAATTAGCTATAAATATATAGGATCATCTCATGACAATCATAGAATAAATTCATAAATATAAGATATCACATCATATCATACATTAACAACAAGAAAGATAGTACGTAGCAATTCAACAATTGCTCAACAAATGAAACATAATAATGGAAATGCGGAACAAGTGAATTTCCCAACCCCACCTCATCAGGCAAGTGTGTTATTTTAATAACTTAATTACCACGGACCTAAAGCCCGCTCGATACCAATCAGAACACTCGCTATTCGAAGCCAAAATGCTACCTAAAGACCTCACATACAACCAAACAAATGAATAAATTCAGCAATAGTACTTCAACTAAGCTAAGCAGATCATCAACAATTAAACATGAATAGAAATATAATAATCGATCCACTAAGATAATTCTATCAATGAATAATCAAAGAACTTTAACAATTAATCAATCAAAACTCAACGAACAGAAACGCATCAACCATGTCTAGGTTTAATTATTACAATCCAACAATTAACGACTGAGGGGCATTTATCAACCTTGTATTGAAACTAATGTAAAGTGTATTATTTGAGTAGTGCATGTCTACTCCCTCCCAAGAGAACTTCATCAACGATCACCTAAAAATAAATAAACAAGTAAGTGTGAGTCCAAGACCCAGCAAGTACAGTGAATAAATGGAACCTACCACAAACATTAACAAGTCAACATCATTGAACCATATGAAGAAATCACAGAACGAGTATTTGAATGAATGGAATGAATGAAGTGAATGGAATGGAGGGACTACACACATGCATATACCGGTATTGCTAGTGACACACCCGTCGGTGTTCACTTAAGCCCGTATCTTAACAAAAATGCGGGGATCCAAGCCCCGTATGAAGAACATTTCATACAGGTGTCCCAAAACACTCACATTGGAATAGTGGGGCCCACATTGGAATGATGGGTCTTACGTGCCCATCCTGGAATTGATGGGTCTTTTTAATCCACTCCCGTGGATGGAATATGAATAATGAATGCATGGAATGAAATATGTATATTGAAAAGACACGCTCTCTAATCATGGAGATAACACACATATGGAAGGAACATGAACATAAATATTATCATCTCCAATCATGGATTCAACACATATGAAAGACCATAGACAATCCAACTTCTCTTGAATCATAAGAACTCACAGTATAATCATAAAAGCATTCATCAATCACAATCATTAAGATAAGCAATGTACTTGCCTTCCGCGATGCGACGCGTTAGCAAACGAAGGTGATACTCCTAAACCCGAAGCTTCACCGCCTAAACAAGTAAATAACTGAAATAAGGATACGATGAACACATCATTACTGAATAACGTTCTACAACGCTTCCCCGGCGATTCAATATTTAACTAGAAACTCTAAACTGAAAACCAGCGCATTCTGCCCTAAACCGCTTCTGGACAGCAGCACGGTAATTAACATATCTCATGATCTGGAACTCGAAAAGAGGTGAGCCCAGTTTCTGTAGATTCTTAACTGACCAATCTACAATACTCTAGTTGACGAGATAAACCAATTCGGCCAATAAAGTATGCTAACAGAAGGTTGAACTTTCAGAACAGAAACTGCCTAAAAGAACAAACAGCAGTAATAAAACAATCATAACTTTTAATCTATAACTCTGAATTGATCGTTATTTAACAATCTGGAAAGGTTGTCAAATTATCTACAAAAGTCTAGTTGGGTGAAAACCCATATTCTCCCAATTACATTTTCATATTTTACGAAATAGCAAAACAGATTAATCACGTCAGAAATCTGGACAACAGATACTAAATCTATCATATCTTTTGACCCGAACGTCGAATCAAGTGAACTCGGTGGTCACAGAAATTTAAGAACAACCTCTAGATATCTCTAGGAGATCAAAACTATTGGTTCGGCCTCTAAGACGTCGAAACAGCCCACGCAACATACTGGACAGATTTGATCTATTGCAGACTGACTTTGATCCAAACGATTCTAATCAATTTCGCTTCTATGATCAAACATAAAACAACAATCGACGATTGTTACCCTCGGAGCACCCAGGAACACGAAGATTGAACCATGGAGAAGTCCCCCGCCGTCTTGATCAGAATCCTTGCGAAACTCCAACCAAACCTTCGCAGGAGACCGGCAACGGGGAGACCGGCACCAAGGGAAAACTCCAAGCGATGGGGGCACAACACCGGGATCTTGGGCAGCAGCAAGGGAGGTGGAGGAGGGGCGGCTTCCTACTGGATGGTGGTGCAAGATGGAGAGGGAGGGGGATGTGGCGGCTGCAAGGGGGAAGAGAGGTGGGAGTGGGGGGCCTTTAGGGTTTTGGCCGCCCCCCTCAAGGCCCGCTTGGCGGCCCCTTGATGGGCCTTGGGCCCCATGGTCGCCCCCTTTTGGGCTCTAAGGCAGCCCTCTTGGCCCATTAAGGTTTTCTCTTGGCCTGTTGGCCAAAGGCCCGTGCCCAAAACTAGAAGAACCGACGATCATTAAAATGCTAATTTTAAATTCGCATTCGAACCAAAATCTTCCTAAACGAAAACGATGTATTACACAAATGATGATCATTTTAGAGGAGAAGTGTATCTTGGCATCATTGATAATGTTCTCTAAGAGCTTGACAATCAGTTTGACAAGGCTAATATGGAGTTGCTTGTTTGCATGTCCGCTTTAAATTCTCTCGAATTCATGTGCTTCTTATGATAGGGACAAAGTGCTTAGCCTTGCCAACTTTTATCCCAATGATTTTTCGCCACGATTTAATGAGACTTTCTTTCCAACTTGATAACTTCATTGATGATATGCGAAGCGATGATAAATTTAATGGCCTAAAGAATCTCGGTGAGCTTTCTACTAAGCTTATTGAAACAAGAAAGCATGATATTTATAGGTTGGTGTGCTTGCTTCTCAAATTGGTATTGCTCTTACCGGTGGCAACGGCGAGTGTTGAAAGAGTATTTTCGACGATGAATCTTGTGAAGAACAAGTTGAGAAATAGTATAAGCAATTAAGTACTGAATGATTGTTTAGTCACCTTTATAGAGTGAGATATCTTCTCGAAGATTAGTGATGATGATATAATCAAGCGCTTCCAAGGAATGAGATCGCGTCGTGTGGTATTGTGATTTCCATTAGCTATTTAAGACTCTTTTATTTATGTAAGATTTTATTTGAACTATTTGTCATTGTTAACTAATTTTGAACTCTTTTGTGTAATTGTGTTTGACTTTTGAAATTACATATGTATCGTACAAATTTTTTTTTCAACCTTAAAGTGTGCACCCCCATTGCTAAATTCCTAGCTCCGCCACTGCACACAGCACACAGCAGCATGGAATGGGAAGCATGAGCCGGCAGCACATGCACACGCACACAGCAGTAGCAGCACACGCAGTAGAAGCCGCACACCCAGCAACATGCACACGCAGCAATAGCATGAGGCGGCTGCACAGGGGAGAGCAGGGGAAAAAGGCTAGGGTTTTGGGAGGATGCCGCCCCTGGCTCCACTTAAGGGCCGACCGACCCCCTTGGGCCAAAGCACGACTTGGGCCTTTAGCCTAGATTCTAATTTCCCTTCTAAATCCTAAAGTTCGACCTTAATTACATCTTCTATTTCCTCATTTTCTTATTTAGTTAAATGGGATATTACGCAGACAACACTTACACTTCTGAATTCACTCATTCAGCAATCAGCACAAGTATACAACCATTCAAACTACAGGAGGCGGAGTGCGGTGCTAGGGGGAGCAGAGAAGGAAGGGGCAGAGCAAAGAAGCAGATCGGAGAGAAGGGGAGCTGGCGCTAGGGAGAGTCATGTGCTACGGGAGCAGAGAAGGGAAGGGGGCAAAGCAGAGCAGAGAAGGGACTGAGGGGGAGTTGCGGCGCTAGAGGGAGCTACGGTGGTAGGGGGAACTGAGAACCATCTGTGATGAGGTGTCCAGTATTAGCTTTTTGTAGTAGTGATTAACAATTGATAATTGATAAGCGATAAAAATTAACAAGTAGCCAAGTTCAAACTTCAAACATAGAAACTTAAATGCAGGGTTCAACCAAAAGTAAGGTGCCACTAACCAACAGCCCGACATAGGAGTGGTTCAACTTAAGTTACATAACAAAATCAAATTCCAGTGGCAAGGCTAAATAAAAGACAGCATGAGACTCTTAGTATGTACTAAGTTACATGACTAAATAAAAGACAGCATAAGAACAAGCATCTGCATGGATTCATTGCATTCATTTATATTTATGATTTCTTTACTTCTCTCTACATGTATGTATTACACATTTACACTTCTCTGCAATGATGCACTTCTCTTCATGTATGTATGTATTACACATTTAGCATCTGGGCTCTGGCCAATGGCTATCACCATCAGCATCAACCAACAACCAGACAACATCAAGAAGACAAGAATGGTATTTAAGCGTTAGTGGGAGAGCCAGAGAGGTTGGAGGCGCGAGGGAGGTCCGAGGTGGCGCAGCGAGCCAGCGGTGAGAGGGAGGAGGAGCTGGAGCTACGGCGTAGGGAGGAGGAGCTAGGGCCGGCGGTGCAACGAGGGAGGACTAGGAGCTTGATCCAACGGCGCAAGAAGGAGGGAGCTTGATCCGGAGGTGCGGGAGCTAGCGGCGAGAGGGAGGAGAGCTCGGTTCACATGAATACCAACAGCACAAACCAATAGGTGATAGATCTGTCTTACCTCGACATCGCCAGTGGAGAGGTAGCTATGGTCACGCACGCCGGGGGAGGAGGAAGAGGGGAAGGCAGCGTCACCGTAGTTGTGGCACGAGCGGTGGCGTCGAGGTTGGGGGCACTTGGGTGGGGAGGGGAACAGACGAGAGTAAGGGCACTAGGGAGTGACGACGCGAGTTAGGGCGCAAACCCTGGCGGGCTCCTACTTATAAAGATATATCACAGACGGTTCTATTATAGAACTGTCCATGATATGAGATATATCACGTATGGTTCTATTATGGGACCGTCTATGATATGGTTATAGAACCGTCTGTGATATGGTTGTAGAACCATCTGTAATATGGTTGTTCTTAAGTTCTATGTTTTGAACACGCGTGCAGGCATGCTACAAGACACACACATATATATATATATATATATATATATATATATATATATATATATATATATATATATATATATATTCTCGTAATTGCATGTTTATATGTCAATTTTGTCATTGAAATATTGTTGAAAATTTGCTTTAACTATGATCGATACATATATCACACAGATCGAATATAATAAATTTGTTAACCACTAAACCATCGATTGTGATAAATAGTTAATTCAACATATAATTATATAGTAACTTCACCTCCAAACTATTTTTTTCATTTTAGAATTTACATATGACCAAACAGCGTGGCCAGTCGCTTGTTACAAATTAAGATTAAAAAAGTAGAAACCTAAATAAACAAAGTTTTTCTAGTGGCGGAGGTAGGCTGCTATCTCCATCTTCAAAACTTCATAGGCAGCGGCGTCGGCATCGGACGGTTCATGATCAGCGAACGAAGCCCAAAATACGCCCACCAGCTGACGCGCTCGTTTGAGTGTCTCCCGAAGACCCTCGAACTGTTGAATTAAGAAGAATTGAGCCCATAGGCTCTCTTCCCTTGCTTGAGGGGTCTCGGCATGGTCAACTCAGTCGCCCGCCGCCTCGATTAAATAGTCCAGGTGATGGCAAGCCTTCTGGAGACATGCAACGTCGTTGTGAAGGACCACGTCGATGACGCAGTAAACTTGCCGGAAGTGGGAGATCACCCAGAAGATGTGGCGGATGAGGATGTCAAGACAGAAGAAGGTGGCTGTCACCTGCTCCGCTAAATTCTCGGATAGAGGAGTGAAGAAACTGTTGAAACAGTGTCTTTCCATAGCATCCGCCAACGTACGGCGGGAGAGGCGCTCATACAGTATGGCCAGGCAGACCAACAATGTCGGCGACAAGGAAACAGAGGGATCCATTTCTGCTTTAGAAGTATAGAGTTATATATATGTGGGGATAATCATCGTCGATGGCGGATCATCTATTTTATAAAACAAAGAATAAATTCGACGCGTGAAACGAAGAGACACATCGGGGAGCCGAAGCGGCATTGATGCAACGAAGAGACGCATCGGTGACAAAGAAACTCACCGGAGCTAAAGCGACATTATCTTAGATGGTTATAATTAAAAACTGTCTGTGAAGTTTACAATTATCACAGATGGTTTGTGTTTAGAACCGTCTGTGATATTTCACAAACGGTTTTCAATATGAACCGTCTGTGAAGTCTACAATTATCACAGACGGTTCGTGTTTAGAACCGTCTATGATACTCTACAGGTGGTTTTCAATATGAACCGTCTGTGATATTACCTCTTCACAGACGGTTTTTAGCGCATCCAATTACACAGACGGTCTCTAAACAAAAACCGTATGTGATTGTGTTTAATACAAACGGTTTCGATCAACCGTCTGTGATCAGGCATCCAATATTAGCATTTTTGTAGTAGTGGTCGTTGTCATCGTCGTCGCAACTCTCATACTCCACAGCACTCAGATCAAGATGCTCGATAGCCAAAAGAACCTTTTTAGCAAATTTTCGACGAAAATTGTCACCCTTGGTGTTGTTGTTCTTGAATGGCCAACGACGGTAATTCTTGTTTTCCTTTATCACTTTCCCTTTGTGCTTGGGACACTCCATCTTAATGTGATCTGGCTCACCACATTCATAGCACTTGATCGAACTTGACACGCCACCTCGCTTTCTCATCCTGATGTTGTTGAGTGCCTTGTATGACTGTGAGGACATCAACACCAAATCCTCTTCAGGGAACTGTTCGAACTGTTCCTCTTAAAAAGAAGACAAAGCAGACATAAGAAAAGAACTCGACGAAGCAGCCTGCACGGGGTTAGTCACAAGAGCTAAAGATGAAGGTTTACCAATCTTAGATGGCAAAGCTTCCATCTCATAGGTTTTCAATCTAGAAAAAAGATCATCCATGGTTAAAGTATCTAGATCAATAGTTTGATTTATAGTTGTGGCAACCATCAACTACTCAGAATCTAAAGATCTCAAAATTTTAGTTGCATTATCTTCATCAGTAGGAATAACATTAACACTGCACAAATTACTCAATATTTTTTCAAAACGGGCAAAAAGATCATCAATACCTTCACCAGGCTTCATAGCAAAATCAGAATATTCATTTTAATAAAGATTTTTACGCACTTTCTTAATTTTAGTGGTTCCTTCAAGATAATCGCAAAGAATTTTTCATATTAAGTGGGCAGAATTAATATGAGCTACACGATCAAATTCTTTGCGAGAAATTCCTTGAAACAACAAGTTACGAGCTTGAGCATTTAAATCAACATCTGTTTTATTTAGATTAGTAACAGGAACAGGAACCTCATAAGGACTAGAGACCTTATTCCAAACATCATTACCTTGTGCCTCAATATAAGCTTACATATGACACTTCCAAAAAGCAAAATCAGTACCATCTAGTATGGGGGGACGATTCACATACCTCTCTGACGCCATAGTAACCATACTCTGATACCACTTGTAGGATCGTTGATGGCAATCAAAGGGAGGTGAATGATTGTGGAAGATTTTTCTCACCCAATCTTAACAGAAAGACTTGGATCACCAGAATCAGCTCCGATCAGAAACAACAGCGGTGTTCTTTAATTCTTGCCAAGAACAAGACCCTAGATTTGTCTTGCTCAGAAAGACAACCGAAAGAACATGTTGCCAAACCCTAGCTTTTTCTAGAGATCACACGATAGCCCCGCCGCATGCACCTTGACGTTGTAGAAGCCGCCCTTGTACGTCAGATCGTCTAACGGCCTACGCCACGAGGTCGCTTGCCCACACGCCCCGGTTCTGCACGTAGATGCAAACTCACCGCTCCCCTGGACGTTGATGAGTAGCCAACGCAATAGCCAAAAAAACTCCAATAGTCTTTGGTTTGGCTTGACATGACAAAAGCCTGGAGTTTCTCTAGAGATTACTCAACGCAAAAGATTAAAACAGCAAAAAGCTTTTTCCATTAATGCACACAGCAAAAGCATCTATACGATGGTGTTCTTACGCACGAAACCTAAGGCCACCAAAAACCATATGTATATCCTGGAGTTCACGCTACCAGCAGGAGACAAATCCCCAAGATGGTTTCTCTATTCCTTCTCCTAAACAAAAAAACCAACCGCCCAAGCCCTTAGCAGATTTTCCAGCCGCCGCTAGAGCCCTCACGGCATATCTTCTATTGTTCTGCGTGAATGGCCACAATGCACAGCCAAACTCCTAATCCCTTTTATACCCGTACAGCCTCCAAACCCTAATCACCCACATACGGCCCACTAGTCCTAGGGCCAAATACATTGGCTTTTACACCAGAGTACAAAACCAATTTTGGACACCCCAAAATTGTCACATGTTGTAGCCTTCGAACCGCACCTCCATAGCTCCAGCACGCATCATCCATCTTTGATCTCCACACGCCCCAACTCGAGTTCGACTGTCTCCTCCAGTATCCTCTACCCTTTGGACCATGACTTTGCACCAAGCCATCTCCCGGTCACCACCGTAGACCACGATCACCTCCGAGTTACCCTGCACATTCAAAGACCAAAACAACATATTTTTCCGGCACAAGTTCTTTCTAACTTGACCAACATAAGTCCACACACACCACACGCCTCAAATAACATTAGTACCCAACATTATCAATTATTCATCAACTAAAATATACTAGACCTAGCCACATGGTCTAACACATCTGTACCAACCGGTCCTCGTGCTCGGCCTTAGATCTCTTCCTACTCCTATACGTGTCAGAGTCGCCTCGGAATCCATCCCTCCAAGGTACGTAAACCCCAAGGCCTCGCGTGCGACCCGGGTGCTCCTTGTTTTCTAGGGTCGTAGATAGTATATCCTTCTCTCTGTCTGCTTGGAAGGAGCCTTGGGAAGATTCGGTAGTCAATGCATGCTGCAAAAGGTCATCATGATATTATAGACACTATGAAGTTATGGACTTATTAACAACTAAGTAGTTCGACATATTTACCAGACGTTGGGACACTGCCTCATCTGCCGAGTAACCAGGTTCGAGCGCGCTCGTCTGTGATCTCAGCAAATGGTCGAGTTGCGTTCTCATCCTGTGCCACCCATTCCGTGAATTTACCCGCGTACCCAGCGGTGTCGAGTTTGTGAGGGTGAGTGTTTTGTGCCTGGAGAGCTTTGTACGCCGCACTTTTCTCCTGAAATTCGAACGTCGTCTTCATCCGCACAAAGTCGTCCCATATATCCCACGACAAGAATTGATACTTCGTGAAGGGCGTCCAACCCATGTTCACGTACTTCGTGACAAGCATGCTCTTGAAGGTCCTCCACGCATGCCTAGTCTACTTCTGGGATATTGAATGAGCCTGAAATTTCAATCCACGACTGGCCTCTCTCTACGTCCGTTAGAGACTTCCAGCTTGGTGTGGTGATGGGGACCCGTTCCCTTCCAAGTATCCGCGGATGGTCCAGAATCTCGCTGCTGCTTTCTTGGGACCCAGAGGGACCCCAGCGGCACTAACCTCTGTGATGGTCAGTGGGCCCACAGGTAATTTCGATATTCCTCTGCCATCTCGCTTATGTATCACTTCCGTCGGACATCCAGACGCATTCGGCGACGCCAATGCCGGCGGCGAAGACGGTGCAGACGCCATCTCGCTTGCTTACTATCTATATAAGTTACATACGCAATGAACTAAAATTTCAGAATTCAAAGCACAGAGAGTTTAAATAAAATGGATTGCAAGTGGATATCCACTAGGTATTTTCAAAAATAATTTCCCTTGGAAGCATATTTTATATAGAAAAAATAGAAGTCTTACTGTGAATAACAAATGCCCAGTCAATCTTAAGGCAATTTAAATCCTAACTCAACAAATACATAATTGCACATGTGAAGAGTTCTAAACAGATACATAATTGCACATGTCAAGGCATAAGCATCGTTAAAACATACTGGGCACACAATCAAGAGAATAGATAAAAACACTAACAAGACACTTGCCCAAAAGAAATCTTTTTGTAGGCACAGATCAATCATACTACTAAAGGATTGTTGCAAGCATTTAAATGACCAAATCAACATATACATATGAAGTATCTCCATGTCATTTAAAATAAATAATATGCTCAACATATACCACATGTATATTAAAGAACTCAAAGATAAAGCTCGAGTATTGATGTTAAAGAGTGCTCTCAAGATATCTTTGGATGCAAAGGATTTAACCTTTGCAATCTCAAAGGCATCACCAATATATCTTCACTAATCAAATTTGACAATTATCAAACAGATCTTGAGTGAACCTAAAACTTTCCTATTGAATGTCAAATTTATCTCACAAGAGCAAAATAAACTTTCAGTTCACATATTATCAAATACTATCAAAGTGAATATATCTTTCAAACAATGTATGAAATCTATTATGAAAAATGAGCAATTGCAATGATATCAAGATAATCACAATATCATTTGAGCAATGAGCCTTATCCACAGATTGAGAATAACTATGTAAGTATCTCACAAAGATCAACTAGCTCATACAAGGATAATCTGAACTATGCAGAACTGACAACCAAAAGGAATAAAGCTACAGATTAAACCTAACAATACAAAGCAATAGTTTTAGCTCAAGATTGTTTCCAATTATCAAATTGATTTCAGATTTGACATTCATCACAGAGTTGATCAACCGAGCCCACAAAACCACTTTGCTATCTCTCAGTGCACAATCAAATACAGAATTTGAAGCCAATCCAGCACATAAGTATATAGCCAAAGTGATGCACAAACGTAATATAGGAATACTCACAGAGAGGATGCTGCACAAGAACCTCAAACATGGGGGAAGATGAGGAAGCAGAGAGGATGCCGCACAAGAACCTCAAACAAGGGCTCTGGCCGAAGCACTAATTATAGCACCACAAGTTCGTACTAGAGAGCACACCAAGAAACCACTCTCAACCAACGCACATCCAATGGCACCTCAAACCCTCAAGGAAAATCTGGGCACCAGAAGATGAGGAGATGCGTAAGGAGAAGGAATCCGACCTCAAAACCGATATAAACCGAGACAAGCACGGTAGTGCCGGAGCTCTAGGAGATCAACTTCAATCACAAATCGAACTCGAGACAGAAGAACCAACAAATCCGGAGCTGGCGACGAAGCAAGGGGCGGCCGGAGCTGGCGGGGAGGAGGCTTCGGGCGGCGACGGCGACAAGGTGGCGAGGCAAACGGGCAACTTGGGGAGGCGAACGGGCGATTGAGTAAGGTGCTGGGGTGGGAAATGACGAGTCCTTGGTGCAAACCCTAGCGGGGTACCCTTCTAATAGGGGGATTCACAGACGGTTCTATTACAAAACCGTCTGTGATACGCAATCACAGACGGTTCTATAATAGAACTGTCTGTGATATGTGCCCTATCACAGATGGCTCTATAATAGAATCGTCTGTGATATGCTACTATGATAGAGCACATGAACCAGCTGGTTCTATCGCATGAACCTAGTTCCATAATTCAGCTGGTTCTATCACATGAACCTGGTTCCATAATTCATTTGACTTCAAATATACTACTATGTGATAGAGCACATGAACCTGGTTCCATAATTCATTTGACTTCAAAAATTCATATCTAATTCAACTCAACTCCAAATCAAGTGAAACAAATTTCGATATTCCATATTACATCAAAATAAGAGATTACAAGTCCATAACACATGACAATTCCACATTGACATCAAAATAAGAGATTACAAGTCCATAACACATGACAATTCCACATTGACATCAAAATAAGAGATTGCAAGTACATAACACATGGCAAGTCCACATTGACATGTCTCATGTTATGGAATAAATTATAATGGAATAAATTATTAATTAAAATATAGCCCTTCATAATGATCGACGCGCATATAGCTAGCTTCCTCACTAGGTTCTTCCTCGAGCCTGATGCCGTCTCCGAAAGGAGGCAACTCGTCAAATTGATTGTACTCTTCCTCATCCACGACATTCTCAACTCCGACAATCCTTCTTTTTCCATGAAGAACTACGTGGCAGTTCTTATTTGTCAGGTCCGTTACATAAAAGACTTGAACAACTTTCTTAGCGAGTACGAATGGTTCATCCTTGTATCCGACACGTTTGAGGTCCACAGTAGTGACACCGTACTTGTCGACCTTCACACCTTGCGGAAGTTTAACCTAATGGCATCGAAACAGGGGGATCTTGAAAAGTACATAATCAAGCTCCCAAATCTCCTCTATGAACCCATAGTAGGAGTTCAACCCACATGGCCCGACGGTATTGAACTGCTCGTGAAACGCATCTATGCGGACACCGCTGTTCTGGACTGTGCTCTTCCTATCTGGTATGTCAGATAAAATGTGTACCCATTTATGTCGATCCTTGCCACATCACAATTGTAAATTTTGGCCCTTTGCCAACCATAGCAACATATCATCACTTGATGACCTCCTAGTGAATCCCACCTTTAACCATTCGTTGAACAGACAGTTGTGCTCTCTCGTGATCCAAACCTCCGACCGGCCTGGATTATGTTAGCGTATCATGTCTTTGTGCTCGTCGATGTATGGGGACACTTGGGTCATGTGTTGCAAAACCGTGAAATGGGCTTGAGCGTACGTATCCAGATCGGGAGTGATTGATTTCCTTCCGATGGTCCCGATACCCTCCACTCTCCCCTCATGACGAGATAGAGGCACACCTATCGGTTCCACCTGAGCCATGTAGTCGACACAGAACTCAATGACCTCTTCGGTTGCATAACCTTCAATGATGCTGCCCTCCGGTCAAGATTGATTCCGTACGTAGGACTTGATAATTCCCATGTACCTCTCGAATGGGTACATATGATGTAGGAACACAGGACCGCATATCTTTATCTCTTTCAAAAGGTGAACAATGAGATGGACCATGATATCGAAAAATGACAGAGGGAAATACATCTCAAGATGACATAGAGTCATCACCACCTCGGTCTGCAGAGCATCTAGTCCTTGGGGATCGATGACCTTCTGAGCAATTGAGTTAAAGAAATAACACAGCATTAAGATTGCCACTCGGACCTTGTTCGGCAAGATACTCCTAATTGCAACAGGAAGCATGTTTGTCATCAACACATGACAATCATGAGACTTCATACCAATTAATTTCAAATGTTCCATAGAAACAAGTTTCTTAATGTTAGCGGAGTAACCGAATGGAACTTTCACACCATACAAGCTCTAACACAGTTCATTTCTCTCGACCTTGGATAGAGTGTAGCAAGGGGATGGTACGTTTGTCCTTTATCGGTCTCTTTCGGTGCTAACTCGATCCTTATGTTTATATCAACCAAGTCACGCCATGCGTTAACACCGAATCCTCCATTAAGCCCTCGAATTTACAAAACTCCCTCTCACTGTAGTTCTCTTCTACATCACATAGCATCTAATCTAGATTGTCATCGTGCGACCTATCCTCATCAAAAGCACAGTCCACATTCGGCATATCGTTGACTTCCTCGGCAATGTCGTCATTATTAACTTCTTGTATAATCTGCTCTTCACCGTGATCGGTCCAACATGTATACCCTTTTTAAACCCTTGAATCAAGTGCGCTTGATCTCGCGGGTTGTTAAACATCTTCAGATTACCGCAATCAATGCATGGATAGTACATAAATTTTATCCCATTCTTCAACATATCTTGCTCGGTGACTCTTCTATAAGCCAACGCGCCATTAATGTAATCTTGACTCACACGGCTCTCACCGTACATCCAGTTTCGGTCCATCTACACTACGCATGTAACAAATTTGAGTCAAATTAGATTAATAAACCGCAAGTACATACTCTTCCTATTGACCAAACATACTTAAATTAATTAGCGATCGATTAACCTAGAGCAAATATAAAGGGTTAAAGATCGTTACCCTCGGAGCTCACGACGAAAATACCAAATATCCCATGAGATTCCTCTACTTCTCCTTCTCCTCCCTTCCTCCTCTCCTTCCTCCTCTCCTTCTCCTCCCTTCCTCCTATCTTTAGCTTCCTCCTTTCCTTCTCCTCTCTAAGGTGGCGCAATGGGAGAGGAGGCAGCAGGGTGGAGGTGGCGCAATGGGGGAGGAGGCAGAAGGGTGGAGGAGGCGCTAGGGACAGATGTCCCGACCTTCTCCCCTCTATGGTGGCGCAATGGGGGAGGAGTAGCAGGGTGGAGGCACTAGGGGCAGGGAGGTGGCGCAATGGGAGAGGAGCAGCAGGGTGGAGCTAGGGGCAGGGGGTCTGTCGTATTTATAATGCGAGAATATCACAGACAGTTCTTATTAAGAACTAAGAATTGTCTGTGATAATCCCAATAAGAACCGTCTATGATGAGGGAGATTATCACAGACAGTTCTAGTTACAAACCGTCTGTGATAGTTGCGTAACCGTCTGTGATGAGGTGTCTTGTATAGCCTGTTTTGTAGTCAATCTGAATCAATCTCCTCTTTTGAATTTGTTCAGCACACAAGGAATAACTCAAGCTCGGCCTCATCTATCAAACACATGGAATTATATCCAAATTTTGTTCTCATGCAAACTCCTTTTCCTTCATGGTTAAGCCTTCCTTCTTCTTCATTTCCCTTAATCAAATCCACATGCTGCCCCTTAGCTTATGCGTGCACAGGACTTGATTTCAATCTCTTGCATGCAACACACACACGTTTGGACTGCTCTTGGATCAAACACACATATGCATGCATATGCACCTGCACATGCGAACGCGCCACACACACCAGCTCTTGCCCAGGCCCGTACCGAGGCATGTGCAGCGTGAGCTACTGCACAGGGCCAAAAAAACTAGGGGCCCCTTTCTCTATCCATTCTTCACTGACTATTTGCTAATATTTGTTCTAGTAATAGTGAGAACTAATAAACGAGCAGTTTTTTTATTCACTTCTTACTAAAACTACCACTGGTTCACATCCATTTTCCCCGCCTCCTCCCCTCTTCATGTTTCTTTTGCTAAATATTTACTCTAAAAGTTCATTCCTAAGAAAAACATGGGTCATGTCGATATTTAAAGTTTATGAGATGGCTAAATTATTTTTGTGGTCCTAGGCAGTCCAGTGATAAAGCCCATGCCCACTTGTTCCCATTTCCACTCGGGTATGGGCAAAGGCTGCAATAAGCCAACTGATCTTTGGTGTTCAGCTTTAACTCTCTGGCATACGTCACATTGAGCAACATATCTAGCAATTTCTCGCTTCATATTGACCCACCAATACCTTTCCTTGAGGTCTTGATACATTTTGGTGCTGCCCGGATGAATGGAATAGGGTGATCCGTGAGCTTCTACCAAGAGAAGTTGCTTGATGTCTTGATGATTTGGCACACAAATCTGGCTGCCAAACCACACTACCCCCTGCTCATCTTCAGAGAAACCTGGGGCTTTACCCCTCCTCATGTTCCTCTTAATCTCTTAGATATCTTCATCCTCTCCTTGATGTTCTTTGCTCTGGTCCAGAATAGTTGGATGCACCTCCAAGGTGTTTACACAACCTTAGTTTACAATCTCCAAGTTGAGATGCTTCAGTTCCTCATAGAGTGTTGGTTGTTGTTCTTGGACTAACAAAGTATTACAATAACCTTTTCGGCTCAAGGCGTCTGCCACCACATTGGCCTTGCCTGGGTGATAATGAATTCCAAGATCATAGTCCTTAATCAACTCCAACCATCTCCTTTGCCTAAGGTTAAGTTTTGATTGGGTGAAGATGTACTTCAAACTTTTGTGATCTGTGTATATCTCACAGCGGTTACCAATGAGGTAATGTCGCCAAATCTTTAAAGCATGCACAATTGCAGCCAATTCCAGATCATGTGTTGGGTAGTTCTCTTCATGAGATCTCAACTATCGAGATGCATATTGTAACACCCCAGCCCAACACTGAGCCTAGAATGCCACTAAACTACCCTAACAATTTAATTTATATCAACCTACAATAATAATATAGCAAGCAACTCAAAATCAAAGCCCGTCCACGGGTCACAATAAAATATTAATAAAGACTTGACAATCATAAATAATTAAGCCCTAGAAGCAAAGCAAGATGATAACCCAAAACTGGCACAAAACAAAAAGCACAAATTCTATGGAATTTACAAACAGTCATAATCAATCATCTAGGGTTATTCAATATTGTAACAGCCCCAGTTTTAATAAATAGTAATAAGATGCTTTTCATAGCATCACTGTTCATTTTTGCAAATTGGGCATTGTGTTACAATCTAAAACCTCTATTTTCTATCCAAAATCCAAAACTTGTTTAAGCTTCAAAAGAAAATGCCAAGTCAATGTTGGTATTATGACCGGGAAGTATTTTTAATAAATACTAGATGAATTATCTTGGCCAAAAAAAATTTTGTTAAGTTTTTAGAAATTATTTTGATCTTGAGAAAAACATTTGTCTTTAAATAAACCTAATTGGGTTAATTAAATTATTTCTGTATTTGAAAACGTGAAACAATGGATTTTAAATTTTATTTAGAACATATATGATCCCAGTAGCATCTTTGCAAAATTTCTTATTTTTACAAATTTATTTGCTATTTATAAAGTCCCGGTCAAACTTTTGAAGATTGAATTTGGGCTGGTCTATTTTCCCGGTCGAACCCTAGCCTTTATCACTGTAGCGACCGAGCCCAACTGGTTTAGGTTCAAACTGTGCTATCGGGCCGCACCCGACACGTTCTTATGTGTGCCCCAGCTCCTAGCAGTCACGAGCCGTCGATCTCCTCGTGAATGGGCGAGATTTGCGGAGCCTTGCGAGTCCTCCGCATACGCGATGCAAGCTCCACCGTTGGATTCCCATCCTACCGCATCCAGCCTCTGCTTTTGAAACCCTAACGTGTCTCCAACTTGAGTCGTTAGATCTCAACGAACGGGCCGGATTCATTGGGCCATTCGGACCACCCCGTTGAGCCATGTAATCGTGGCCGTTAGATCTAAATCGTACAGTGTGCAAATTATCAGGTTGTGCCAATATTAAAGGGTAAAAGCTGAAATGAGCATGAGCCGTTGGATTCTCAATAAACGGGCCAGATCTTGTGGGCTGTTCGGACCGACCGAACACGCCACTCAATCTCCACCGTTGGATCCCGAGCAAACGAACCAGATTGATGAGCCGTTCGGACCGCCCGGACTCCTCTTCAATCTCGACCGGCCCATATGAAAAGTGACGTTCATAAAATCTTAACGTCCATTTTAATCGCAGCCGCTCATTTCTAATCGGACAGCTATTGTTCTTTTAAGCATTGTGGGCGCGCGTTGCTGCGACTGACAGCATGGAGCCCACTCGTCAGTGGCTTTCTCTCTTCTTCCTCGCGTTTGGACGCCGCCGCCGACCTTGCTGCCGGAGAGGTGGCGCTACACCGTAGGTTTGCCAATACTTTTTGGACATCTGGCATCAAATTGCCACCGCATCATCTCTGGAGACTTCTCACTTGCTCCAGAGGTTCAAACCCTATATAAACCCTAACCTCATCCTTATCTGCCATTGTTGACCGAGTGGAACTTCTTCATTTTCTTTCTTTCCAGAGAAGCTCCTCTTGTTCTCCTTTCTTGTTCATCCCTCTCGGTGCTTAAGTCACCTTGTGATGTGAGTTTGGCCTCATTTGTAGGTTGCAACCGTGTTTTGCTCTCTGTCAACCTGAGCCGGATGGAGCACCACTTCGGTGAATTCTTGCTCTGGTGAGGTATGCTCCAATCCTTTCCTGTCCAAATCATGTATGGTAATCCAAATGACTCAAGCTTTTCATTATTTTCGTTTTTGGTCAAACAGGAAGAGTGGATTTACATCTTCACTGTTGTCGGCCGAGAACTTGCCTTCATCTTCTCTAGCAACGTTGAGTGAGTCTTGATCCTAATCCTTTCTGTCTTAGCATCTTAAGGACTTAATTAACCTACTTGAGGCACTCACTTATGCAATTGATACTCAAATCATCTTTAAACTGAAAAGTTTCTTTTTATAACTTTTCAGTCTTTCATATCGTTTTCAAGTCCTAGGCTTTCACTTATCCTCTTTTCAGCTTAAATAGGTCTTAACCAAACCCTAGTATCTTAAGCAACCATTCTTGTGATTCATACTACCTCCAATTTAGCTTCTGTAATCTGTCTTATTTTCAGTTTTCTAAAAATCTAAAATTGTAGCTCTAACAGAACATTGATTCTTGTCCACTAGTAATGTTAAATGTTAAAATAGTCTTTCAACTTTACTCACTTAACTGTAACATAAACAAAAATGTTATTTGCTTATAATATAATGTAGCAGCAAGCTTTGCTTTTATAATATGTCCTAATTTCAATTTTTCTAAAATCTGGAACTGTAACTTTAACTTAAACTCTAATTGTGACAATTAATGGCTATAGATATTAATATGGGGTATTATCCTTATTGAAGCTAGAAGTAGTCAAGCATGTTGTTAATTATGCATTACAATCTTGATCATACACTCTTTTTCAATATTTTGCTCTCTGCCATTTTCTGGCTATTCATTGGATTTTATTTGACTTTTAGATTCTGGTTCTTCTGAAGTGTTTGATTCCATCTCTGAGCAACAAGAACATGAACAAGAGGTTTACTATTACCAAGGCAAGCATCCTCTTTGCACCATGTTGATCCCAGAATTTTTGAACTGTAGATTTCCAAAACACAGAGATACTGTTGCATGCAAATTTTCTAAAAATTATTTGTGATCTGTCTCAAATAACTTGAGGCTTATCTTTAATCTGATCATACACTCAAACTTAAGGTAGTGCTTCTATACTTAAATACTTGTTTTCCGTTATTGCTTAGCCATGCAGTCCATAGAACGTTAGTGTTTGACAGGCTTATCTTGTCAAACATGGGAGCAATAAATGAATTTAATTTATTTTGATTCTTTGTTCAGTTTATTTAAATCAGAAATGAATTTAAATCTTGTTTAATAAACTGATTTTAAATCTGGACAAGTGGATGCTAGTGATGGTGCCTTAGTGCACGAGAATTGGGAATGTGGTTGTCTTATGCGGATTGATTAAGTGAACATCTAATTTGGATGATTCAAGCCCCAACGCACTACCACCGCGGTGTATGGGCGCCGTTTGGTTAAGTAAAGGGTTAATGCTATTGAGTTGAAATATGGGAAAGTAAGGGCATATGTGTTTGACCACCAAATCAGTATCATATGTTCTTAGGAGGGTGAGGCCATACATGCGTTACATCACATGTATGTACCTTAAGGGCTCCGATTGCGATGTAATATGTGCAGTGAGCACAGTTTGCATTTTATTGATCGGGTCGGCATTCCCGGCACAACATGTGGACCCCCGGTTGGCAGGTTCTAATAGTAACTTGAACTGAGCGGGATCAGTCACACATGGGTATTCCAGCTCAATAGTGTTAATTTGTTGAAAAATACCAAATCTTAGTTTACCCGGCCGGCATACCAAAGGTAGTGTGCTATTATTCCGGAGGCTTACGGGCTAACTAAGTCGTGTGGGTAAAGATGTACACCCTTGCAGGGTTTAAAACTATTCGAATAGCCGTGTCTACGGTTACGGACAACGCTTGAATTTGAATAGCGCTTTGTATAGACTTTGGAAATAAAATTTTGGTTATGGGTGACCTCGGCATGAGAGGCATTCATGCAATAATTTTGGATAGTGGTGCACAGCCACTTTAATGATGTTACTGTTTATATCTCATTTACTTACTGTTTTAGTCCAAATTGATTTATAAAATCGTTTTGTCAAAACTTAGCAAGTTTAGGTTAAGATGTATTGCTTTATGCAAAATTGAACCATTATGACCTTCCTTTTGTTAACCTTATGCATGTATAAATTCTAATCCTTTGTGTAGGTTCTATCAAACACTTTCTTTTATTAGTTTGTGTAAGTCTTGCTGAGTACCTTCTGTACTCAGGTGCTATAACCTCTTGTTGCAGGTGAAAAATGATTATTTGTATGAGAAGCCCGTTAGCGCCGATCAGGGTGACGCTAACGAGTGAAGCTATTTCTTTCCTCCACGCAATAGCCTGAGGGTATGGGGGCCATTGGTGGATTTTGCTGTTTATCTTAAGTTTCCGCGGCTGAATTTTTTTTGTTTGTGACCGTGAGTCACTTGAACTTGTAGAATTAAAATGTAAGCTTTGTATGAATGAATGTAAATGTATGCCTTGTATGTGTGATACAATATTGTTAAAGGATATATGTGCAATAGTCACTGATCCTGTGAACTATTACAAGACATATATCCAGGAACCTGAATATTGGATTTGTTACTTATTATTATTATACTTCTAGTATGATTTTTAATGTGGGAATTGCACTATTCCTTAGTTAAGAATTATGCTACTAGTATAATTTTAATTCGGCACATTTTCAATATTTGAGGGTCCTCACAGCGTTGGTATCAGAGCATACGTTGCCTGTAGGTTAGAAATAGCATGGTCATTAGCATTAGAGTTTTCTGTGAAATTATTTTAACCTATCAAAATAATTTCAGAAAAGTTTAAGTTATGAGAATCTTTTATTCCTTACCCATCTTAGTCTCTAATTCTTACCTCACTATTCTTTGGATTTGTGTAAAATATTTTCCTTTGCTTATCTTTCGTTTCCAAGGATAGACATGTTAGTATTCATCTAGAAGAGCAATGACGAAGGGACGAGAAGACGTTGCTGTACTACGATATTAGGATTGAATTAGGAATTATTATTAGATTATATCCACCCTATTTATTTTTCCTATCTTGTAGAAGTTAGATTTTGTTTGGCCTTTCGCTCTCTTTTGGTTCCAAGTAATTGCGCATCGCCTACGGGCAGTATGTATAGCAATTATGTCGGAAAACTATGAATTGCTTTACTGGATCTTATGCGGGCCTTTGCGCCTTTGTATCTTCTTTTGGTGTTAAATTTTGGTGCATTTCATCTCATCTCATTATGCATGCTAAATTTAGTACTTTCCTTTGCTGCCAAAAACATCTTCCGCACTCAATTGGATGTATCCTTAGTCCGTCCTTTAACCATCCAGATGATAATAGGATAACAGAACTTAGTACTCCGTTAAGCACTCAACCCGGGAAGTCAAGAAGGGCAATCATGACGGTTAAGGTCTGTCGACGCTGTGATGAGAAGGGACACTACATCAACCAATGCACTACAAATTGTCCCAACTGTGATGAAGACCATCTACCAGGGAGCTGTCCGACTACCAAGATCACTTGTTTTCTCTGCGAAGGACACGATCACTGTCCCAAGGAGTGTCGTCTACATCAAATGATCACCAAGTCGATTGAATTGCAACAACGAATTTTCCACGCAGTCGCCTTTGAGGAAAGCAAAAGTAATGCTGTGAAGGAGTCGCGTAAGCTACAGAAGGTTACCCAGTTTGCAGCTAGTAGTCATTCAGTAAAACCGTGTTTATGGCTGCCTCAACCCCCTCGACCACCAGCTCCAACTCTGCCGAGGCTACCAGTGTTCGTACCTTGTCCACCTCCATCTTTTGGCCAGCTGAGAGCTTTTATGAATCAGCCTAAGATTACCAACAATGTTAAGCCAATAGTGATCTGCTTTCACTGTCGTCGTCCCGGGCATTTTGCAAATCAATGGTATGCAAAGGCTCGTGGTCTACCTCCTGTTCGGCTTTCTCAAGCATCAGCTCCAATTCCACCGAGGGCGCCAGTGTTTGCACCTCGTCTATCTCCATCTATTGGGCAGCCCAGACCTAGTGGAAATCGGCCACCCACTGTCCGCAATATCAGGCCTGGTGTGATTTGTTATCGTTGTGGTTGTCCTGGACATTTCGCAAACCAGTGTTTTGCTAAGGCACACGGGCTCCCTCCTGTTCAACCTGTCCCAGCTGTTGTTCATCCAGCACCATCTCCAAAGGCATTTGTCAAGCCTGATTCTGTACCAATTCGTGGTCAGGTGAACCAGATTACTGCTGAGAGATCGTCTGATGCATCTACCGTTGTTCTTGGTATGCTCCTAGTTAATTTCAGTTCAGCTACTATTTCATTTGATTCTGGAGCATCCCATTCTTTTGTTATTAGTCAAATTGCGGTTCAACATCAGTTAAGCATGCATCATCTTCATCTACCTCTTGTTATTTAATCACCTGGGTCGGTTTTCAAAACTGACCGAATCTGCCATAGCATCAACATAAATATGCGAGGGGTAGACTTTCAAGCAAATTTGATTGTGATAGATTTTTAATGGATTGGTTGTCCATCCAATCCATATTGCACAGCCTAATCCTTTAGTACATTCCGCTGGTCTAACGTCCCAGTCATAGTTACCTCCCTCCATTTGATCAAGACCTGTTGGTTCCAATTCTTTTCGTGTATCCTTGCCTCCGCGGACCTCCTCTCTTTGATGATCGTGATCGTTAAGATCTTCCTTGTAAGATCCTAACTATCAGATCTCCACCTTTCTAATTAGTTTTGACTACTGAATCTTCCTTTTGGGAATTTAACAATCAAGACTTTTCCTTTTCGCGTACTCTTGATCTTTGGACCTTTTGTCCATAGGACCTCTTCATTGTTATGTCTGTTGGACCTCTTCGCCTTTTTGACCTTATAACTCATTGGAACCCCTCATCTTTGGATCCCCTTCGGTAATACCACTTCCTTGACGCCAGTACTATCGTACCACTCTTCATTCCTTAGATCTCCATGTCCATGGATCCCTTTACCTGTTGGACCTCCCTGTCCTTTGACCTCATCTTACCCGTCCAGACATCCTCTAGGCAGGTCTAGGCCATTAAGATTTCTTTTGGTTTCACCTAAGCTGAGCAGACTTTTATATCTTTAGAGCAGGATCTCCCTTGACCTCTGTGGGATCTCTTCTGGATTTCCACGGAACCTCTCTGGCGGGCCAGGACCTCCCTCTTTGACCAATTTATTCCCAAGTTTGATTGGTCCTACTTGCCAAACTTGGTCATCCTCATTTTTCTCCGCCACCTAAGTATTTTGTGCATTTAATACAAGTCATATTGCATTGAATGCGGCCATGTACGTGGCTTCCCCATTGTATGTGGTCACTGAGTAACACCATTGTTGTCCTTCCTTGTTCTCTCTCTTAACAGCATTCATTCTACTATTCTTTTGACCAAATCAATTAGTGGTGACACCTGCCTTGTCACTCACCTATTTATTGACCAATTGACTGTAGCCCGAGTCTTTTCTAAAATTGATTTGTGATTGGGCTATCCTCAGGTTAAGGTTAGAGCTGAGGACATTCCTGAAACAGCATTCTCTACTCGATATGTCCTTTGGCCTAGCAAATGCTCCAGCTTATTTCTTGAACCTCATGAATTCGGTATTCATGGATTTCTTGGATAAGTTTGCTGTCGTGTTCATTGACGACATACTTATCTATTCCAAGTCTGCTGAAGATTGAGTACCCCCACTTCTTCCTTGTTTAAAAATTACCGTTGAATCCAGAAAGGCAAGGTTAAACAAACCAATAAAGAGACATAATAGCAACACTATGTTGTTTATTAGAATCTTTCTTTGCTGTCTTCGAAGGAAATTAAGACAATAGATGTGTAATATTTCCTTTCTGTCTTTAAAGGAAATTAAGACAACAGAAGTTGTATTTCCAAAAAGAATCATTTCAGCTTCAGTCTTTGTCCGACTTCTAAACTACCTGGAATCTCAGGACGAGATTCTCTTAAGGGGGGTAGGTTTGTAATAGCCCCAGTTTTAATAAATAGTAATAAGATGCTTTTCATAGCATCACTGTTCATTTTTGCAAATTGGGCATTGTGTTACAATCTAAAACCTCCATTTTCTATCCAAAATCCAAAACTTGTTTAAGCTTCAAAAGAAAATGCCAAGTCAATGTTGGTATTATGACCGGGAAGTATTTTTAATAAAGACTAGATGAATTATCTTGGCCAAAAATAAATTTTGTTAAGTTTTTAGAAATTATTTTGATCTTGAGAAAAACATTTGTCTTTAAATAAACCTAATTGGGTTAATTGAATTATTTCTGCATTTTAAAACGTGAAACAGTAGATTTTAAATTTTATTTAGAACATATATGATCCCAGTAGCATCTTTGCAAAATTTCTTATTTTTACAAATTTATTTGCTATTTATAAAGTCCCGGTCAAACTTTTGAAGATTGAATTTGGGCTGGTCAATTTTCCCGGTCGAACCCTAGCCTTTATCACTGTAGTGACCGAGCCCAACTGGTTTAGGTTCAAACCGTGCTATCGGGCCGCACCCGACACGTTCTTACGTGTGCCCCAGCTCCTAGGAGACGCGAGCCGTCGATCTCCTCGTGAATGGGCGAGATTTGCAGAGCCTTGCGAGTCCTCCGCGTATGCGATGCAAGCTCTACCGTTGGATTCCCATCCTACCGCATCTAGCCTATGCTTTTGAAACCCTAACGTGTCTCCAACTTGAGCCGTTAGATCTCAACGAACGGGCCGGATTCATTGGGCCGTTCGAACCATCCCGTTGAGCCATGTAATCGTGGCCGTTAGATCTAAATCGTACGGTGCGCAAATTATCAGGTTATGCCAATATTAAAGGGTAAAAGCTGAAATGAGCGCGAGCCGTTGGATACTCAATAAACGGGCCAGATCTTGTGGGCTGTTCGGACCGGCCGAACACGCCACTCAATCTCCACCGTTGGATCCCGAGCAAACAAACCAGATTGATGAGCCGTTCGGACCGCCCGGACTCCTCTTCAATCTCGACCGTAGATTTCAGATCCAACCATGCCTTTCTTTTTGATTTTGAACTCAAAGGCGCGCATTAAATGGTGACCGTTGGATTTGAATCCTACGGTGGCCCTTCAGTTCACGTGTGCCTAGAGCTGGATCCTCATATGACCATTGGATCTCGATCGTGTGGTCCACAATAGAAGTAACGTTCGGACCACCCGAACGTCTTGATCAATCTAAGCCGTTCATTTGTGATCAGACGGCCCATATGAAAAGTGACGTTCATAACATCTTAACGTCCATTTTAATCGCAGCCGCTCATTTCTAATCGGACGGCTATTGTTCTTTTAAGCATTGTGGGCGCGCGTTGCTGCGGCTGACAGCATGGAGCCCACTCGTCAGTGGCTTTCTCTCTTCTTCCTCGCGTTTAGAGCGCCACGACCTTCTCACGGAGAGGTGGCGCCACACCGTAGGTTTGCCAATACTTTTGGACATCGGCATCAAATTGCGGCGCATCATCTCTGGAGACTTCTCACTTGCTCCAGAGGTTCAAACCCTATATAAACCCTAACCTCATCCTTATACGCCATTGTTGACCGAGTGGAACTTCTTCATTTTCTTTCTTTCGAGCTCCTCTTGTTCTCCTTTCTTGTTCATCCTCTCGGTGCTTAAGTCACCTTGTGATGTGAGTTTGGCCTCATTTGTAGGTTGCAACCGTGTTTTGCTCTCTGTCAACTTTGGTAGGTTGGAGCACCACTTGGTGAATTCTTGCTCTGGTGAGGTATGCTCCAATCCTTTCTGTCCAAATCATGTATGGTAATCCAAATGACTCAAGCTTTTCATTATTTTCGTTTTTGGTCAAGCAGAAGAGTGGATTTACATCTTCACCGTTGTTGTCCGAGAACTTGCCTTCATCTTCTCTAGCAGCGATGAGTGAGTCTTGATCCTAATCCTTTCTGTCTTAGCATCTTAAGGACTTAATTAACCTACCTGAGGCACTCACTTATGCAATTGATACTCAAATCTTCTTTAAACTGAAAAGTTTCTTTTTATAACTTTTCGGTGTTTCATATCGTTTTCAAGTCCTAGGTTTTCACTTATCCTCTTTTCAGCTTAAATAGGTCTTAACCAAACCCTAGTATCTTAAGCAACCATTCTTGTGATTCATACTACCTCCAATTTAGCTAAATAGCAAACTCCTTTTCTCTGTGACTGTTGTCGGGCAAACCGACAATAGCTATAGCCTGGCTCTTTTCCATTTATCTTGCTAATTAGGATTAGTAGGGTTCAAATTAAGTTGCTAGGTTTACCAAATAAGTATTTGTAACTTAAGCTAAGATCTCTACTTTATTCACGTTCTCAATCTGGCAATAGAGCTAGTAGTTATGCCTCTATCTTTTCGTCGGTCAAACCGATAAGAAACTGTAGCTCAAATCCTTTTCTGTAATCTTATGTTTTATGATAGCAAGAGTGATGTTAGGTTAATATCTTTTCTTAAAATTAGCTTTAGCTTCAGCAAACCTCTTTTGTTTAGTGTATCTTCCAAATCAGCCAAATTCCTCAACCTTTGCCTTTCCCGTTTTGCTGTCGATCAAACCGACAAAAGCTTTAGCCTAGTTCCTCTCTGTGAATCTTGCTGACTAGGGTTAGCAGGGTTCAAGTGGGTTACTATCCTTGCTAAAAGAATAGTCGACCCTTCAGCAAAAATCTTTGCTTATGTGTGCTTTGCAATCTGGCATTTGAGTAGTCGGTTGAACCCCTGTATTGTCGTTTAAACCGACAGTGCACACAGCAACATCTTAAATTATTAGCTCTTGTCAATTAATACTAGGAAATGTTGAATTAAGTTACTACACTAGTTAAGAATACTTTTAATTTAAACAAAGTATTTAACTTGTAATATGTTCGGATCAGCACACCATTCTTTTGTAACCTGTCCCATTTCCAGTTTTCAAAATCTGAAACTACAGCTCCAGGTTAAACCTCAATTTTGATAATTAGTATTAACTGATGTTAAGTGATAAGTTAAACTTTTAATTTTACTTATTTAGTTATAACTTAACCAAAAGCATTATTTTCATAAAGCAGCAAGCTATGCTTCTGTAATCTGTCTTATTTTCAGTTTTCTAAAAATCTAAAATTGTAGCTCTAACAGAACCTTGATTCTTGTCCACTAGTAATGTTAAATGTTAAAATAGTCTTTCAACTTTACTCACTTAACTGTAACATAAACAAAAATGTTATTTGCTTATAATATAATGTAGCAGCAAGCTTTGCTTTTATAATATGTCCTAATTTCAATTTTTCTAAAATCTGGAACTGTAACTTTAACTTAAACTCTAATTGTGACAATTAATGGCTATAGATATGAATATGGGGTATTATCCTTATTTAAGCTAGAAGTAGTCAAGCATGTTGTTAATTATGCATTACAATCTTGATCATACACTCTTTTTCAATATTTTGCTCTCCGCCATTTTCTGGCTATTCATTGGATTTTATTTGACTTTTAGATTCTGGTTCTTCTGAAGTGTTTGATTCCATCTTTGAGCAACAAGAACCTGAACAAGAGGTTTACTATTACCAAGGCAAGTATCCTCTTTGCACCATGTTGATCCCAGAATTTTTGAACTGTAGATTTCCAAAACACAGAGATACTGTTGCATTCAAATTTTCTAAAAATTATTTGTGATCTGTCTCTAGATAGTTACAACCTAACACTTGAGGCTTATCTTTAATCTGATCATACACTCAAACTTAAGGTAGTGCTTCTATACTTAAATACTTGTTTTCCGTTATTGCTTAGCCATGCAAATCCATAGAGCGTTAGTGTTTGACGAGCTTATCTTGTCAAACATGGGAGCAATAAATGAATTTAATTTATTTTGATTCTTTGTTCAGTTTATTTAAATCAGAAATGAATTTAAATCTTGTTTAATAAACTGATTTTAAATCTGGACAAGTGGATGCTAGTAATGGTGCCTTAGTGCACGAGAATTGGGAATGTGATTGTCTTGTCTGGATTGATTAAGGACTGAACATCGGCTGGATGATTCAAGCCCCAATGTACTACCACACGCGGTGTATGGGCGCCGTTTGGTTAAGTAAAGGGTTAATGCTATTGAGTTGAAATATGGGAAAGTAAGGGCATATGTGTTTGACCACCAAATCAGTATCATATGTTCTTAGGAGGGTGAGGCCATACATGCGTTACATCACATGTATGTACCCTTAAGGGCTTCGATTGCGATGTAATATGTGCAGTGAGCACAGTTTGCATTTTATTGATCGGGTCGGCATTCCCGGCACAACATGTGGACCCCCGGTTGGCAGGTTCTAATAGTAACTTGAACTGAGCGGGATCAGTCACACATGGGTATTCCAACTCAATAGTGTTAATTTGTTGAAAAATAACAAATCTTAGTTTACCCGGCTGGCATACCAAAGGTAGTGTGCTATTATTCCGGAGGCTTACGGGCTAACTAAGTCGTGTGGGTAAAGATGTACACCCTTGCAGGGTTTAAAACTATTCGAATAGCCGTGTCCACGGTTACGGACAACGCTTGAATTTGAATAGCGCTTTGTATAGACTTTGTAAATAAAATTTTGGTTATGGGTGAACTCGGCATGAGAGGCATTCATGCAACAATTTTGGATAGTGGTGCACAGCCACTTTAATGATGTTACTGTTTATATCTCATTTACTTACTGTTTTAGTCCAAATTGATTTACAAAATCGCTTTGTCAAAACTTAGCAAGTGTAGGTTAAGATGTATTGCTTTATGCAAAATTGAACCATTATGACCTTCCTTTTGTTAACCTTATGCATGTATAAATTCTAATCCTTTGTGTAGGTTCTATCAAACACTTTCTTTTATTAGTTTGTGTAAGTCTTGCTGAGTACCTTCTGTACTCAGGTGCTATAACCTCTTGTTGCAGGTGAAAATGATTATTTGTATGAGAAGCCCGTTAGCGCCGATCAGGGTGATGCTAACGAGTGAAGCTATTTCTTTCCTCCACGCAATAGCCTGAGGGTATGGGGGCCATTGGTGGATTTTGCTGTTTATCTTAAGTTTCCGTTGCTGAATTTTTTTGTTTGTGACCGTGAGTCACTTGAACTTGTAGAATTAAAATGTAAGCTTTGTATGAATGAATGTAAATGTATGCCTTGTATGTGTGATACAACGTTGTTAAAGGATATATGTGCAATAGTCACTGATCCTGGGAACTATTGCAAGACATATATCCGGGAACCTGAATATTGGATTTGTTACTTATTATTATTATACTTCTAGTATGATTTTTAATGTGGGAACTGCATTGTTCCTTAGTTAAGAATTATGCTACCAGTATAATTTTAATTCGGCACATTTCCAATATTTGAGGGTCCTCACAAATATCTATCTTGACCTAAAAGATATTCCATCATAATGATATAAGGGTTTTCCATGACAAATGATCAAATAACTGAGTGTAAGCAGTGTTCCAAGTGCTAACCCTTCCCAAGAAGCGTCGTCAACAGTCACCTAAAAACAACAGTAGAGCAAGGGTGAGTCCACGACTCAGCAAGCACAACAGTAAGCAGTGTACAATGCTTAATCAACAATACACAATATCATTATTAACATTAATTGTTCTCTTTTCTTTATTCTCATGCTAAATCATTCAATTCTATTTCTTTATTCTCGTACACAATCATCAACTACCTTTCATTTCATGCATCTTTACACTACATGCCCACATGCACTTCTTTTGTGTATACCGGTAGAGCATGAGTGTTCACCCGTCGATGACACACTCTCAAGCCCGTCCTCTTCAAGGATCGGGGACCTCCTCCACTCCCGTGGAGTTGTGATCAACATGATCACCTTCTCATATGCAATGATGCTTATGAATGCACAAATATTCATAGTTTCATCAACATTACCATTGTCCAACAATATCATATCCAACAATAAGGAATAAATACTGACCATTAACATTACTTGCAATTAAAAAGCAAAAGCACAACAATTTAATGGTAATAAATGGTAAAAGCATCAATGATCAACCAATGACCACTTGTCTACCATGCACTTGCCTCTTATCCTTGTGAAATTTCGAGAAGCGAAAGCGGCGACAACGCACACGAGACCGCACTCCTGGACAAACAATCCAACAAACATCTCAAAAAATCATACAAGATACAACTCCTACACTTTATTCTAACCGTAATCGCACGCCTACACCAAACCGACCTTTTTACTCAAACTACGGACACATTACCCGCTGTCCCAGCACTAAAATTGTCATAACTTCATTCTACTACTCGCCCAAAAGTTATGTTCTCATGCTCTCTGGAATGCTTAAGAAATTATCTCGTTTTTCATGCAGAGCAAATACACTAATTATCTCATGTACTATTTTTAATTTCTGATTAACACATACCGCCAAAAGACGACAACCCCTTAGGCAAAGAGGCTTACAAAATTCAGTAACTCGAAATTTAATCGTTCGATCAACATGATTAAATATTCTACGAACGCTACCAAAATTCTTTACAATTAACTAGTAGATGATATTCCCAAAATTAGCCATTAAGGTACCGAAATAATCGTGACAATGTAGCGAAGAGACTAAACAGATCTAGTAATTGGTTTCCCCCGACTAGACAAATTCTAAAACCCCTCTCTAATCTCTAATTAAATTAACAAAATGGAGAGGGAAAACCAGATCATTACCACACGACGAAAAACCCGGATCCCGACTTCTTCCTTCTAATTTTCCACTTCCCTTTCCTCCCTCCTCTTTCTTTTCTTCTTCTTCTCTTTCATTTCCATGCCGTGGCAGCACACCAACCAGCACTGTCTTCTTTTTATTCTCTCCCTTCGTTTTCTTGTGGCCAGAGAAATCTTACGACAATAATGATAGGCATGCAAAGCTAGAAGTAAGCAGCAGCATGCAGCATGCAACAGGACGGCTGCGATGGTTTAAACCTCCACGCGTCCATACAAAAGATGCAACCAGGAAAAGCTAATAGCTAGCAGCAGTACCTCACGCACGCAGCAGCAGCAACAAGGACGTGAAGCAAACGATGGGGCAGCCGAGCTTCCATGCATGCGGGCAGGCAGCAGGACGGTTCCACACGGGCAGGCAGTAGGATGCTCGGGCGCGGCGACGCACATACGCGCTAGTGGCGCGTGGCCGATGGAGACTGCTCCTACATGGCTTGGCGCAAACGCGTGTGGCGATGAAGCATCAGGCGTGGCGCGTGGCCGCTAGAGCCGGCGAAGAAAAACATCTGGCGTTGGCTGATGGCGGTGGCTAAACGTGAACCAACACACCTGCAGGAAGCGCAGGTAGCAGCAGCGGCAAGGCCAGGAGCAAGCGGCGGCAGGGGCAAGAGATGGGAGAGGCGGCTGTGTAGGGGAGGGCTGGGAAAAAGACTAGGGTTTTTTTGGGACAACAGGTCATGCCTCTCTACTTACGTGCGGTGGTCGGCCCACCCCTTGGGCTATGGACCAAAGGCCCACCTCTATTTTCACCTTCTTGCACACAATTCAGATTAATAATTTTTTTCTAATTCATTAATTACTCATTTAATAACACGGGATATTACACTCTACCCCCCTTAAAGAGAATTCGACCCCGAATTTTACTCGGAAGAACACAGAACTGAAATTAATATCCATCAAAACGTACCCGACGTGAACAACTCTTGTTAAAGCTCGCGCATACGAGACTCCAACTCCCAAATCGTCTCTCTCTCGGACTGATGCGACCACAGCACCATGATGAAAACTAACGTCTTATGCCTCACCACTCGCCTCGACCTTTCTAGGTAAACTCAATGGACGGGACTCAAGGGTAAGGTCATACTCGTTCGTCAATGGCTCTAACGAAACCTCACACTCCAGATTTCTCAAGTACTCCCTTGACACCGGGTCACACAAAACATTGTGTACCCTGCACCAGGAATTGAGACGGACCTAGCGATACGCTATCTTCCAAAATCCCCGCAACTTCCAGAAACAAACCAATGTATCTTGGGCCAATCTTCCCTTTGGTACCAAACCACACAACCTGCACATAACACGGAACTCTTGTTCCATCTCTCAATCGATCTCTTCACCTTAACAAAGAGCACCTCCTTTAACCAGGGATGCACAAACAACTCACCTTAAACCATCTGACGAGGATATAATAATCCTCATTTTACCTTTTATCTATAATTTTTATTATAGGTAAATATGACGTCATGTGAACCCAGAGTGTACCCTTAATGTTATGAAGGAAGAACCAAATGGATGGTCGTAAGTTCTTCTCGACCACCCCCATAGTCGTAAGTTATGCTACGACTATCCCATAGTCGTAAGTCTTGCTACGACTACCTCATAATCGAGATTCCTCTACGACTAGGTCACCACGACCACCTTATAATCAAATGAACCCTGCAGAGACAAGTGGGTCTTATTGATTAAGGATTCAAACGATCATCATATCGTTGTTATTCTCTGAGAATAATGGCACGTAATACCCCATTATCTCTCGGTATATAGTCATTTGAGCGACGTGGAGGAATTAATACACCGTAATTACTACCAACATGCGCTGAATACATAGAGGTGATGGCGCCGCTTTACTAGAGTAATCGCCACTCCTTCACGTACTATAAAAGGCGGCAACGGGGATCGAGCCATCAGGAATACAAGCACTATCTGTAATAGTCTTAGTTTTTCCCCTGATTGTTCAGTATACACTCAATACCATACACACACAGGAGTAGGGTTGTTATTCTCTCCGGAGAAGGCCCGAACCTGTATAAAAATTCATGTGTCAATCTCTCTGCATGATTCTATTCTAGGAGACCCCCCGAATCAAACAATCTTTACGTAAGTTCGGTTCTAAAACACCGACAGTTGGCGCCGACCGTGGGGATCTTCCGATTACGCAGACGTCGACATGGATGCCGGATTCGGTTACGAACCGAGTGATGACTCATCCTATGGCATTGCTGCCTCCGGGGATCTTCCCACAGATCCAGGAGACAATGTCGCCCGATGGAGTTGAGGAGGGATCCTTATCCCCCACAACAGTACGTCCAAGAGATGAATCTACCCTCTCAAGGGGCAAGGGTCAATCTGACCAGGACCACACCCAGGTGGACTCACGACACGACGAGAGTTTTTCCTCGAAGTGTCCAAGTTCCCCTAAGGCGGTCCGACTTGGTGAGGCAAGCTCTAGAAGCCACACTCCGACAGAGGCAAAGGTAAGTGCCCTGATCGGAAAAATGATAAGCCTAGGTGGTGTCCTTTCCATAAAAAGGAAGGGCATGACCTTCAGAATCGCCGGTCTTCCAACGAAAGCTTGAAGACTACTACAGCAACAAGGACCACTTCCCACCCTCGGCGGTAGGTCAAACAAGTGGTCATAAATCTTCGATGACGAAGAGGAGATGCTGTTCGGGATCCGCAACACACCATTGAACACATCTACGAGGATCATCGGCATATGAATCAAAGCGACAGCTCAAGGTCACTGAACGCGAGGTAAACTCCATAGATCCTCCTCTCGTCAATAAATTATCAAGTGGTCGGAAGTCACCATTTCTTTCGAGAAGAGTGATCGCCGATCCTTCGACTCGACAGTCGATACCAATCGTGGTCGAACCCACCATCAACAATTGTCGGGTCAATCGAAGTTTTGGTTGATGGTGGAAGCTCGTTAAATATTTTATTTACGAGTGCCCCGGATACATGCAAGTACCGGGACCAAAGTAAGACCGAGACGATACTCTTTCCATGGGATTGTACAGGGATCTTGCCAAACCAATTGGTCAAGTTTTCTTCCTTTAACATTTGGTTCACCAAGTAATTTCGAGACGAGAAAATCTCCTTTGATGTGGTCGATTTCGATCTGAGATATAACGCCATACTCGGACGACCAACTTTGGCAAAATTCCTAATGGCTACTCATTATGGATATCAATGTATTAAGATGCCAGGTCCCAAAGGAGTAATTACAATCCATTGTGACAAGAAGATGGCGCATACCTGCGACCGTCGATCCCTTGAGATGGTAGGACAAATACCAACTCGAGAAGAAAGTCAGCCTTCGACTAGCAAGTCGAAGCCTAAAGCTGCACCAAAGCCGAACGACAAAGTCAAAGAGGTTCCTCTGGACGCAGGGAGCCCTCAAGATCGCTCGATCGGGATACTTCCGACCCCAAATAGGAAGACGCCTCATCACCTTCCTCCGAGCTAACAGATGTATTCACGTGGCAAGCATCCGACATGCCCGAGTCCCTGGGGAGGTGATCGAAAGCATGCTAGCCTTACTACCGACAAAGTACCCGTAAAACAAAAATTGCGGAGATTTGCCCCTGATCGACGAGATGCTATTAAATCGGAATTGGATAAGCTACTTAAAGCAGGCTTTATAAGAGAGGTCAACCATCCAGAATGGTTGGCTAACCCTGTAATGGTTAGAAAGTCAAACGGCAAATGGCGATATGCGAGACTTTCTTCGATCTTAATAAAGCTTGTCCAAAAGACGATTTTCCTTTACCTCAGACGATCGGTTAGTTGACTCTCTGCGGGTTGTGAAATGTTAAGTTTTTAGATGCATATTCGGATATCACCAGATTAATATGTGTCTAGACGATGAAGAAAAGACCGCATTTATTACACCATTTGGTATATTTTGCTATGTCAAAATGCCATTTGGTCTAAAAATACCGGCGCTTCTTTTCAACGCTTGATGCAGTAACTTTTTCATCTCAATTAGGCGAAATCTAGAAGCCTATGTTGATGACTTAGTTGTCAAAAGCATCAAGAAACTTAATCATATTACCGACCTACAAGAAACATTCGACAATCTCGAAAACATCGCTAAAACTTAATCACGAGAAGTGTGTGTTTGGAATCTCTTGAAATTGCTTGGATTCCTAGTATCTATACGAGGAATTGAAGCGAATCTAAAAGATAAAAGCCATTTTACAAATCGCCCTCCAACTACTACGGAAAGAAGTCCGAAACTCACTTTGGGTGCATGGCGGCTCTAAGTCGTTTCATCGCACGATCGGGAGAAAAGGGACTACCTTTCTTTAAACTTCTAAGGAGACACGAAAGTTTTGAGTGGTCGAATGAGGCAAACGCTGCCTTTGAGGATGTCAAGAGGTACCTTCGAGTGCTCCTATTACGGTCTCTCCGAGGCGGAAGAAACGCTCTTGGTTTACCTAGTCGCCACGCCACAGTCGGTAGCGATCTTGGTTGTAGAAGCGTGAAAATGTACAACGACCGGTTTACTACGTAAGTGAAGTTTTACGGACCTAAGGAGCGTTACCCTCGGGTCCAAAAGCTTCAGATGCCCTCCTCATGTCTTCGAGGAAGCTGTGGCATTATTTTCAAAGACAAACTAGTCAGTGCGTCGAGTTTCCTTGGGAGCGATCCTCCGAGAATAGGGAAAACAATGACGATGGCAAAATGGTCGGTCGAACTTGGGGAGTTCGACATCCATTTCGTGTCGAACGGCCGTTAAATCCAGATCTTGGCGGACTTTGTCGCCGAATGGACAAATCTGAACTGTTCAGATCCCCGATCTGATTCCCACGACCGATGGGCGATGTACTTTGACGGGTCGCTTACTTTAAGTGGCTCGGGGGCTGGGGTGGTCCTGGTATCTCCTACCGGAGAGACCTTAAAGTATGCCATACAATTAAACTTTCAGGCCACTAATAATGTGGCAGAATACGAAGGTTTGCTAGTCGGTATCTGAAAGTAAAGCGCTCGATTCGCCGACTACTCGTGAGAGGAGACTCTCAACTAGTCGTGAATCAAGTCGGTAAAGAGTACCAGTGCTCTAACCCGACAATGTCTCGGTACTTATCGGAAGTACGTAAGCTAGAAAAGTATTTTTTAGGTTTCGAGGCACAATTCATCCTCGAAGGATAATTTCTCGCATGAGACGCCTTGCTCGAATAGCTTCTTCCGGATCTGAAGTACCAAAAAGAGTCTTCTTGGAACAACTCGAAGCCTTCTCGGTCGAAGAGCCGAGACACCTCCTATTGAGACGGCCTCTCTAGAATACGAGGATACATGGATGGCGCCCATCTATGATTATCTTGTAGGGTTTCAGACCAAGACGATCTCGAGGCGATCGCTTATCCGAAAAGCCAAAATGTATACTTTGGTGAAGGAGTTCTCTATAAACGAGGTACTCAAGGGGTGCTCATGCGATGCATTCCGCAGAGCGAAGGATTAACACTCCTTCACGACATACATGGTGGCATTTGTGGAAATCATGCTTCCTCTGAGCGTTGGTCGGCAAGGCTTTTCGACAAGGTTTTTACCGCCAACAACCCTATACGATGCTAAAGAGTTGGTTAAAAGTGTGTCCAATGCGGTTTCATAGCAGCAAATACACCAACCAAAGCTCGGGCATTACAAACAATACCTCTATCTTGGCCTTTTGCAACACAGGGTCTTGATATCACGGGACCGCTTCCTAAAGCTCCGGGAGGTTTGAGTTCCTTTTGTGGCTATTGATACGTTCACAAAATGGATTGAAGCCGAACTCGTGGATAGGATAACAACGAAGCAAACAAAACGATTTATGATGAGATCGTAATTACTCGATTTGGAGTACCAAGTCGAATAATTACAGATAATGGTAAGCAATTTTCGGCGCAAAATTTCAGGAATTTTCTGACGAGTTGGGTACCAAGTTATGTTATGCTACATGGCCCATCCCCGAGTAATGGGGCAATCGAGCGTGCAAACGGCCAAATAATGAGAGGAATTAAAACTCGAGTCTTGACCGGCTCATCAAACGCTCGGGGCTTGGGTACAAGAATTACCCTCAGTATATGGGCGATTCGTACAACTACGGTCAGACTCTGAGAGAAACACCTTTCTTTTTAGTCTTGGTCTTTGAAGCTATGCTTCCTCCGGAACTAAAGATACGGTCAACACGAGTCGAAACATTCACGGACTCCAACGGGAACAAATTCGAGCAGATGATATTAATCTACTTGAAGAAAGGAGAAACCAGGCCCTAATTAGTTCGGCAATCTACCAACAAGCCTGCAAAGATACTACGATCGTAAGGTTCAACCTCGCACCTTCTTTGTCAGAGGTGACTTGGTATTGAGGCTTTGCCAATCCAAGTCTAATCGGAACAAACTTTCTCCCAAGTGGGAAGGTCCTTACACAGTGGTCGAAGTTACTCGTCCAGGGTCGGTACGATTGGCAATGGAAGACGGCCAGGTTCTCTTGAATTCTTGGAACATTGACCAGTTACGCAAGTTCTATGTGTAACCAGCCATTCGGACAATAAAGAATCAGGTTTTTTCTATCTCTATTGTCTTACTTTTGAGTAGTGCTTTCATTATTTTTCGACTATGTTTTAAACACCCGTTTTCTTTACACTGGTCAGAAGGCAGATAACATCACCTAGTCGAAGCCTCTCCTCTCTGCATGTGGTCCTGCCCACTAGAAGGAGTTTCCTAGAGTCGACTCGTTACTCGCTTTTATGGCCAACACAAAGAACTCGGGTTTTATTTAGTCGAAATATTTTTGAAGGCCAACTCTTTTCACCTTAGTTTATTTCTTGATTAATTTGAAAAATACTCTAAGAAAAGCGCACTTTCTCGATTTGCTTAACCGTCTTGGGTGTACTCGTTTCATCTCAACTGGTGGGAGGAAGAGACACATCTAGTCGAAGTTTCTCCTCTCTCGCACATGGTCACCTTAATGGAAGGAGCTTCCTAGCTTTGTTCGGCTTCCTACTCTTGCTACCAGATGACTTATCGAGTCCACCGGAGAAGGACGAGTAAATATTTTAAAGTCCTCTAGACGTTTGCTTAACTCAAGTTGCCGTTCTCGATTTGATTAAACTAGTCGGAGATGTTAACATTACCTAGTCGAAGCCTCTCCTCTCTCAAGACGTGGTCACGCCCACTAGAAGGAACTTCCTAGTGTCAACTCGTTACCACCCTTTCGACCGATTGCATGACAATTGAGACCCAAAAACTACAAGTTAAACAAACTCTCTCTTTTTTAAACCCTTTACAGACTATTTACTTAGTTTGTCTAAACAAACTCAAAGCAAATAGTCGGGGCTAGGATAATTTGATTTCAATTCTTAGTCTTTATTTCGTTAATTATCTTTTGAGTTACTAACTACTCGACAAGATGATTTGTAGAGACAAAACTATTTACTTAGTTTTCATAAACTAAGCAAATAGTCGGGGCTAAGATAAAGTCATTACATTTGACTTCATTTCTTAGTCTTTAAATTAGTTAATTATCTTTTGAGTTACTAACTACTCGACAAGATGATTTGCGAGGAACAAGATGGATTACATCAACAAAAGACTGTTTTTCACAAGTTCATTACAGACTACTCAAGAGGAGAGCCCAATGCATCTCCTCTGAAACTTTCCTACTAACTGATTGCATCTCCTCCATCGACGCCGTTCCTTACGCTTGAGCGGTTGAAGTCGGCCGAGTGGTTGCACATTAAGGTTGGGGTCATGAGCTTTAAGTTTTGCTAATGCATAACTTATCGCAGTTTCGATCGCCTCCTTTATCGATCAAACTTGGTTGGCCTTCAAAGTGGTCACCAGATCTTGCAAAATCGACTTGATCCCCAATGGTACTTGTGTGAGCAGCTATTGTATCATCTTGAGGAGTCTTTCCTCACTATGTAGCTCACCAAGCACATTGTTCAGAGCGTGATGTTTCCTTGAAGTTTAATCTTCATTGCTTCCATCTCTGTTGGGTACAAGTCGAAGCCTCATGAGCTTTTTGTTTTCGACCACTTGCTCTGAAGAAATAAGATTGGTCAAACAAAAATAAACTCCTAGAGGAAAAAGAAAACAAAAATAATCACGGGTAAAAGAATTTCTTACCCACTAGTTGAGAATCCAACTTCTTGACCTCTTCATTATGGGAAGCAACGGTCTCAAAGATACTTTTTCTCCCATGATACAATATCCTCTACATTCTTCTTTGCAATAAGGATTTGTTCGGTTATAAATCACGGCTTTATCCGCGATTTCAGATCTCAAGTTCTCTCAATTTAACGTCCATTGCTAGAAAGGAAGTGGAAGTGAGAAAAGGAAATAACTCAAAGGACTGCAGTAAAGAATTACTTACATGATATTCGAAGTTCTCGGCGCCTCAAGGTTTTGATCTTTATTTTTGGACATACGAGTAAGCTCGTGAATAACTCAAGTTTTTCTCTAACTTCATTCTCGAGCTTTTTTCGCCTCGTCTTCTTTTTACGAAAAGAAGCAAGAGTTAGGTAAAGATCAAAGATATAAGAAGTCTTAAGTTCAGCACTTATCGCTTAATTTTTCTGCGACTTCATGGTTGCGAGTTAGCTTCTTTAAGCTTTTTAGGAGGTCTAATACCTCTTCCTAAACTTTTTCGACTCCTCTTTTTCATAATCGGCGAGTCGGCTAAGGTCTTAGCGTCCTTGTTTAACCCGCAAAGGATAACGGTGGACATGAGCATGGGTCAATCGATTGTAAGTTCTTCTACAACCATTGACCTAGTCGTAAGTTCTTCTACGACAAAGCCATCGGTCATAAGTCTTTACGACCATTACCTAGTCGTGAGTTTTTCCATGACAAATCCCGTAAGCACTATATAAGTAGTCAAATCCATTGTGACTATGAATAGCAATGACTTACCACCTCTCTGCTCGCTTGCGAGTTCCTCTTTCTGTCATAGACTCTAGAAGTTGTCGATGATATTCACCGACAACAGCAATTTGCTCTATGGCTTTCTGCAAGATGAAAAGACAGTGAGAAACAAGAGAAGATTATACCTGTATATATAAGTACGATTAAGTACTTACATTCATGGTTGATCGAGCAAACATCGAGTAAACCAGCTCCGAGATCTTCAGCTTGTCTACCCTCGTGACTTGGTCCCACCAAACCTTCTCAAGACGTTCATTATCAAAGGTATCCCCTCTATTGGGAATATCGTTGGGATGGGGGACTCGGTCGCGAGATCTGAAAGCAGAAGACCCTACGATGGAAGCAGGCCCAAAGAAGTCAGTCGCAGAAGTTGAAATACTCTTCTTCTTCGATTACTCAGAACCGGTTTCTCTTTAGGTACCGGAGGAACGCTGCGAACGATCTCCTTTCCCAAGACGGTGATGAGAACCACCACCATCTTGACCAGAGGCTTCTGCAGATGCCTCTGTTCTATCCACGACCATCTCAGTGGTCGTAGCGACCGCCTCAGTAGTCGCAACTGTTGCGTTGGAGCTTTCACGACCATCTCAGTGGTCGCATTCTTCTTGGAGTCTCCACGACCATCTCGTGGTCACCGCTTTGCTTTCAGAGGTTGTAGCCGCTACCTCATCGGGTACAACAGTACCTCATTGGTTGTCGTAACCACTTCAGCGCCACTTCCTCTACCACTGGCCGAGGATGATCCTCGACCACTTCCTTGTTGTCTCTCCAAAGAAATGGAGAGGTAGCAATAGGCTTCTCAACGGAAGCATTCTCGAAATTTCAAGGAGTCGGGCTAAAAAAAGAAAAGGAAAGCAATTCAGGTTGTGAAAAGGAAAAAGGTAAATTCGTTCTTACACTTTAGTATATTTCACATACCTCGCACCTTGGACCTAAATAGGAATTTGGGAGTCACTTTCCCAGCGGAAGATTTCTTCTTCTACGACCACTTCGGTGAAGTTCGAGTTGAAGAATGGGCTTAGCAACGACCACGTCACGGTCGTGGATTTTGAACAGGACCATCTCTCGGTCTCGACTTTCTGGATGGCCGAGATCGGTCTCGACCACTCCAAGAGCAACATTGCCATCAGCTATAGGCTCTCTTCGAGCGGTATTATCCTTCATTAAAGACATAAAATCCTTCCGGTTCTCCTTTTCCAAGTGCTTAACAAAACCAGAGTGGCGTAAAGCTGCGAAAGATTTTTGTCATAATAGAAGGGTACCTTGGCCTTGCGAGGTTTGCGCTTTAGAGGTTCACTACTTCGACCTCCTCCACTTGACTATTTTAGCCTCGGCTTGAGCCATGCTATATCCGCCACAAGCTTTGTAGAGGATCCGTCAAGGACTAGAACTCGAGCTCGCCCCTCCTTTGTCGTCACCCCTTAAAAGTCGACGTCTCTTGGACGAAGGAGCTGAGCCTTTGTCCTTTGTCAACCCTGCACCGATGGTTATCAGTACAGCTTATTCATCATCCCGACGATTTTCCATGCCTACTTTACGTAAAGCAAAACAGAAGAGAAGAATTACTAACTGGTCGTAAGATTTTCTACGACCAAGATCAAGTCGTAAGTTTTTCTTGACCTTTCCTCGAACAGTAAGATTTCCTACGGTCACGACTAAGTTGTAAGTTTTTTCTACAACATTTCTCTAGTCGTAAGTTCTTTCTACGCCTATAAAGTCTTAAAGATAAAATCAACTCTTGATTACCTTTAGGCGAACCATCCTTTCCTCTCGGATCTGATACGCATCGCAAGGATTTTAGGAACCGCCACACTAAGTGGCGGAGACTTCACAAACGAGTTTGACTCTAACGCCAATCTCCGTTGGTGAAAGATCTGCTCAAACAGATAAAGGCATCTTTTAAACAACTTTGCAGAAGACCAAACCGAGAGCTAAGTCGAAAATTCACTTACCCTCGTTGTAGTCCCCGGTTGGGTCATAGCCCCAGTATCTCCACATAGGGATGCTCGTTTCTTCAAAGGACTAATTCGGGCGTGTGATGAAATCTTTCACCACATGCCATCCGTCGACCCTTCCTTCTTCAAGTCCTTGATAGCTTGAACATAAGGGCAATCCGGTGATATCTTTGAGTCGAATCCCATGAAGATTTCTTTTCAGCAATGACCTTTCCCACTAAAGAGAGGTCGTCTTCCGAGGTGACTTTCCATAAAACCACCTCTTCCTCCATCCCGCCACGAAGACGGGTGAAACTCAATATACTCCTCGATTTCCGTCGTGGAGTTTTAGACCACAACTTCAAAGCAATCCCGCTTGCCGAGACATTCCATAGAAATATTGGAAAAGCTCAAGGTCCGGAATTCCTGTGCACGCCTCGCACAAATATCTAAAACGCCAAGATGGTGATGGAGTTAGGACCAAGGTTCACTAACTCCACCCCAAAATGCTCGAGCACAATGGTGAGAAAGGGGTGAGCGAGCGAAGGCCACACTCACAATAAGCCCGAAGACGGAATTTGCCCATTCTCCTCGACGGCCAATGTTGCCCAATTCTTTGGAAGCCATTTCACAAGAGTCTTCTCTGGAATCTTCCCGGCGACAACTAGGGCTTGAATCTTCGCCGATCCATCTCCGACTCTTCCCACTCGAAACTTTCTGGCCATCTCTCGGAAACAGAAATTTTGGGTCAAAAAGAGGGCACAATTGGAGTGGCAATGAGAAGGCAAGAACGACTTCGGCGGAGAAGGCAAGAGCTTGAAGAACGGCGAGGAGCAATTTGGGGAAAAGTAAGATCTTAGGTTTTACCTCCGGTGAGTATATATAATCGCGTACCTTGAGCCGAGGCGTGACATTCCAAGGGTCGCCACCGTCTCGTGAACCGCTTCAATGCAGACAAGCTAAGCAGGCGTTGTTTGAGATTCCCAAAGTGTGTCCGCTCGAGAAATTTAGGTTTATGCTACATCTCAAGCGTAAATTACTTCCTTGGTTAGATCTTTTCAACCAAAGGAAATGATAATCGGAAAGTTCCTTCTTCCGATCACTATACTACGACTACCTTGTGATCATAGAAATGCTTTTACGACCACTTGATAGTCGTAAGCAATTTTCTTAACCAAGCACATTTCTGGTCAAAATAGTATACAATCGAAGAGTTTTTCCTTCGATTATTTTCTACGATCCTCTCATGATCGTAAGACCATCTAGAACCTCTTTACCAAGTAAGTTGCTTTCACTTGAAGCTGGGGGGCTAGATGACGAGGATATAATAATCCTCATTTTACCTTTTATCTATAATTTTTATTATAGGTAAATATGACGTCATGTGAACCCTGAGTGTACCCCTTAATGTTATGAAGGAAGAACCAAATGGATGGTCGTAAGTTCTTCTACGACCACCCCCATAGTCGTAAGTTATGCTACGACTATCCCATAGTCGTAAGTCTTGCTACGACTACCTCATAGTCGTAGATTCCTCTACGACTAGGTCAGCCACGACCACCTTATAATCAAACGAACCTGCAGACAAGTGGGTCTTATTAATTAAGGGATTCAAACAGTCATCATACGCTGTTATTCTACAAAATAATGGCACGTAATACCCCATTATCTCTGGTATATAGCTGTTGAGCGACGTGGAGGAATTAATACACCGTAATTACTACCAACATGCGCTGAATTCATAGAGGTGATGAGGCGCCGCTTTACTCGAGTAACCGCGCTCCTTCACGCACTATAAAAGGCGGCAACTAGAGAAAGGGAGTGGGGATCGAGCCATCAGAATACAAGCACTATCTGTAATAGTCTTAGTTTTTCCCCGATTGTTCAAGATACACTCAATACCATACACACACGGGAGTAGGGTTGTTATTCTCTCCGGAGAAGGCCCGAACTCAGTATAAAAATTCCGTGTCAATCTCTCTGCATGATTCTATTCTAGGAGACCCCCCGAATCAAACAATCTTTACGTAAGTTCGGTTCTAAAACACCGACACCATCCCTCTCACAAAAGAACCCAACTAAAAAAACAAAAGATTCCCATCGCAACCACGTATTACCAACCCGCCACCAAAAGAGTCAAATCCAAAATCAAAGATTCATCACAAAAACCTTCCCACCTTCCAAGTAAGCAGTTTACAACTAAACACCAAGTAAGTCAAAGGAGAAATCACTCAAATGCCCAAAATCAACCACTTCCTTTCTTTTTCTTAACCGAAAAAAATCACGCAAACCAACAAGAACCAACTCAATTTATAATTGGCATCCGTCACAGAGACAAAGCTCAAATAAAAATCAAGAGAATATTTCATTATCCGAGAATACAACCTCTTTCTCAAACTTTTTTTTAAGAATTCAACTTTCTCTTAAACCATGATATTTCAAATCATCGCAAAACACCATACCTCAATTATCTTCTATTGGCAACCTCAACACTAAGCTCAAACCAAATACCATCCACACCTTTGTAGAGAGACTTTACTAACCCCACGGTACCATACTCTAGCCAACTCCTCTACCAACGGAATTACATTGATAAATGATTCCCAATGCACCACAACATAGATTTCACTCACAATCACATCACCTCAATCCGTGAATGATAATCAACTAAAAATTCACATCACACACACTCATATACTACACCCAAAGGATACTATCAATGACCATCACACAATTCGAAATCCACTTTTATTCTATTACTTTTACATATAATCATTGGGCAACCAAGGCTCTATCATAAAACACAAGCCCAATCTCAACATCCAAATTAATCTTCTACAATGAACTTCTGGTATAACTGATAAGGAAATCCTCATTTTCGACGACTACAAATCCCACGATCCAAACAATATCCTCATTAATCAATTAATTGCTCAAAACAATTAAATTACTTCATCAATCTTGAACCCTTACTAAACCAACCCATTCAGTTTCACCTACACAACCTTGCAAAAACACAATTTCAATACTAACTATTTGACCACGATTCAAACTTTTAACAGTTCCAATATTCTACCAACATGAACAAAGGTTCTTGGGTTACAATTCACTATAGGTTCTACTAGTTGTAACAACATAATCCATTTAATTTCAATGACAATTATTCCATTTAAAACAAATTCCTTCCAAGAATTATGTTACGAAATCAATTGACCCTTTATTACACCGAAAATAACTTTACCCAAAGCTTCACAAAATCACCTACTTGACCTCTACTACCCAGTCGTCACTATATACTCTATAAGGTTTTTGTAAAACAAATCGATTATTCCTTTTTCAAAAGAAGAGGCAAATAAAACAATTTTCAGCACATAGATAAACAAATATTTATTCTTCACGGTAAATACAAGTCCAAGAGAAATAGTCAAATAGCAATGATCCCGAAAAGCAAATGAGGAATCCACAGTTGAGGGCACAAATCCCACAAGAAGAGAATATCAAACCTCAAATAAGAATAAAGCATCGCTTTTGGAAATCGAGAAACGTTTATGGGCAAAAATAGAATGGTTAGGCACACTTCAATTAAATTGCAAGTTACAAATCTTGACTTCAACCTCAAATACTTCCACTTCACTCTTTCCTTTAACAAAGAAAATAATTTCCTTTGATTTCAACATCACTTTGCCACCTCAAACAAGAAGAGCTTTCAAGACTAAATCACATTAATCACTTAAGAACCAATAAAACTTTTCAACATGTCGCTTTGCTCAATAAATTTTAGCTACCACATAGATCACGAACTCCAAAAGATCACGAGTGCAAAGCTCAAAACTTTTTGTTTGAGCGATACCACGAAAGACGATCAGATTACTTTCTTTCTATAAGAATCAACAACACGCTCACAGTCCATTGTTGACGATCTTACTAACATCCAGAATAATACACTGTTAATAAAAATCGTCATTGTCTACTCTTCCATTATGCAACTCTCCAAAAGGTCAACAAATTGTTCCATACTACTTTATCATCTTATCCTCCAATTGAGAGTCCATCAAAACATTACAACCTCACTACAACTACCACTTTATTCTAGTAGAGATCTACTATACAAATCAAAGGGTTCTACCAAAACCCTTTCATCAAAGACATATTATTATCCGATAATTCTACCATCATGTAAACATAGTGCATCCATTAAATACCATCAGTTTACCTCTTAGTGATGCTCAACACCAAACTTTAATAGACAATAATTGCACCTAGCAATTACATATAATCACTAAGTATCCACAAAAGATTACTCCAAGATTAATATCCTCTAAGACAATAATCTAACGCCTTTTGAACTTAACCATCCCAAACGATTAGATTAATCCATTGAGACCCGTTAATCCAATTTACTAAAGAAGTTTACCAAATTTATCACTCTTAATGATCAACCCAATTCAACAATGTTCCCCACCTCTTAATAACTCTATTGATTTTAATTAGGTATAGCCATACTCATAACCACAATTCATCATACAACTATTACAATGCAGTACTAGATTAATCAACTACTCTACCAAGGACATCATTTAAGATTCATTATACATCGCGCTGCTAACCCAACTTGATATCTCATACCAAATCAATTAATTTCTATGACCACCACCTGTTGCTTAAACATAAAAACACCCTACCAAAAGGGTTTTGACATTTTCTTTCATAGAAGAGAGTCAGTAAACTTCAATACTCAATTTACTCCAAAAGAAATACGTAGGGTCAAAGCGTCCACATGTTAAAGAACTTGCAGCAGAAAGCTTTCATTATCCCAAAACATCAAGCGAACAAATCAGTCATGTTTTCCGATAAGAAAGACAGAACTCCAATAAAAAGGTCAATCTTGACAATTAACCACGTTCACTAGCCGCAAGAATAACTCAACAGTTGGGAAAACAATACTGGCTTTAAGGGACAAATTAAGCCAATGGAAACACATCAACTGCTTAGTAACCACTAACCCAAGAAAATTCATCAACCAACAGCAAGTAATCAGAATAACCAAATGCAACTCAAGGAAAACAACAACCTTTCCAAGGAAACTCATCTCTAACATTTGTAACTAAGTTACCCAGGGTAAACACGTCACTTTCCCTATACCACAAACTGTAGTATAACTTGGCCATGCCCATGGCCACAACCAAGATCTCTACCTCTTGACATCGACTATCCTCCACAATCAACAACACACAACAAGTTCAAAGAACCAATATCAACTCATACATCAATCGCACAACGTATCGGAAGCATAAAAACAATACTCGTCCCATACCTATCCTACGGTGCACTAGTGTGTCAAATTTTAAGTTAATTAACCATTAGCAAATTTTAGTTGATTTACTAGTCCTAAAATAAATTTTAGCAATTTTAGGTTACCTAAGTTGTTAATCTATTCACCACGGACCTAAAGCCCGCTCTGATACCAACTGTAACACCCCAGCCCAACACTGAGCCTGGAATGCCACTAAACTACCCTAACAATTTAATTTACATCAACCTACAATAATAATATAGCAAGCAACTCAAAATCAAAGCCCGTCCACGGGTCACAATAAAATATTAATAAAGACTTGACAATCATAAGTAATTAAGCCCTAGAAGCAAAGCAAGATGATAACCCAAAATTGGCACAAAACCAAAAGCACAAATTCTATGGAATTTACAAACAAGTCATAATCAATCATCTAGGGTTATTCAATATCTATCATGACCTAAAAGATATTCCATCATAATGATATAAGGGTTTCCCATGACAAATGATCAAATAACTGAGTGTAAGCAGTGTTCCAAGAGCCAACCTGTAACACCCTGGCTATACGGAAGCCAAAATGTTACCTAAAAGACTAACATACAACAGCAATACGGAATAATTTTAACCATTTTTCAAACAATTATACTTTAACCAATTAGAACTAAGACATTTCTCTAAAATTCGGTAGAATCTCCTTTGTATGGGTGATTAAACAAGGTTCTAACATTCTACCATAGCATCAATCAATATTTTCAATCATCCAATTTAAACATCAACGCTACCACAGTCTATAAATTCTCAATAAAAGTATATCACTTATCAATGGAGCATAAGGAGTCTTAAGGAGTATATCACTTATCAGCTTAAGGAGTCTTCTTTTTAACAACTAAGTTAAAACAGTCCAACACTACTAAGCTCAAGCAGATATTGAGCAAATAGCTACATATAAAGTATCATTGACCAATCAAGCAGCAAGGGTGATAAAACAATCAAAATCAAACTGTTTAATCCATCGGATGAACTTAAATGAACCTATATGGTGAAGAATTAAGAACTTAGATGGATCGTCCTTGCTCACAGACAAAATCACCCACCACGAAGGGTGGTCGCAAACTGCATCTAAAGTAATCATCAAGAATAGGAATTGTAGATAATTGGACTAGTTATTTCATTGTGGTTTGTGCTTATGTGACGTGCACCATGTCTACCCCTTCCCATGCATGTCGCTGCCTCGAGAGGTACCTAGCAAGCACAACACAGCAAGTGTGAGTCCACGACTCAGCAAAGTGCAATAGCAAATCAAACAGAGCATCATAAGTAGTCAAAGGGAATAAACAATCACATCATGAACAACATCATTATATACCACAAATCCATCTCTTATGATAGCATCATAAGCATTCGAAGAGAATAAACAATCACACCATGAACAATAGCATTATATACCACAATTCCATCTCTTATGCAGAAATGCAATGAACATGTCATGAATGCACATCTTCACTTCTTAGCAATTACCGGTAATGCCGAGTAGGGTATCCGTCGATACCTACTCACGGCCTGTGCCCTCTAGGCACAGGGATCCAAGCCCACACTCCAAGTCATGTAACAGTTCTCACCGACCTCACCGGATTAGTTACATGACTTTCCACGGGTGTGGGGAACAAAACCTGTCCAATACATGATGGGGACCTAATGCCCATCCAATGCCTGACGGGGACCTCATGGAAACAATCCCTTGGCTACCACATAGTCCAAGGTTCAGAAATGAATGGCATGATGCAAGATTTAAAGCACGATACCAAATCATCATTGCCATCATTAACAAGGTAGTCTCATTGCTCACCTTAGCCCATCAATATTGCCATCAATCATGAAACCATTACCATGTAAACATCATCATTTAAACATTGACATGTAAGCATTCTCATGTAAACACCACCATGTAAGCGTCATCACATAAACATTTGCATGCGTCGTCATGTAAACATTTCCATGTAAGCTTCACCACATAAGCATCGTCATAAAAACATTATCATTAAACTATAGCACTCATGCTCGTCAACATTACTAAGCAGTAAGCATCATCATTAAACTATGGCATTCATCAAGTATATAATATAATAACTCATTAATAATACTTGCACTTGCCTCAACCGTGAGACAGAAGACCACGCCAGAACAAAAAACTCTAGCCCCAGTGTTCACCACCTCCTTGAAGCATCAACTCGACCAAATTTACACTCCACAATACCAGCTTCTTTTGGGGTTTCGATGACAACATCACATCCTCTGCACGAAGGGGCCAGATAAATGCCACGATGGAGCATGCAACTGGTGATAGAAGTAGTATTGAGAAACCAAACTCAAACTGTTCATGTGTTGCATTGATCACCTTCACTGGTTGTGGACGATAGACAGCCACAGTGATCGTTTCTATAATAAAAACTATAGTGGAAGCAACCCAGGCCCGTTCTGGAGAACCAGCTAATTGATGGAATATAAACCTTGAAAGGTTCAGCCAATTTTCTTGCTCGTTGTGCCTAAGTTCTTCAGGAAGAGAGATCTGGTTTTCCAATGGTTGTATCTAGTCTATCAGAATCAGTAGTGCCATCCGCATCATTCCTGTCCAAGACATACTAAAACACTTCTTTTATTGTCTCAAAATACAAACCACGCTTCTCCGACCCACCAGTAAACAGCACACCGATCACCAAACTCACTTTCTCGAGGAGGCGCTCCTCGGGCTCAAGTAGATGAGCGGATGACTCGGCGCCAAATAACTCGACGGACTTGACGAGGATGCGGCGAGGTAGGAGGTGGCCGTGGCGGTGGCCGATCCTCCGGATCTGGCAGAGAGGCAACGGCCAGCAGCCCAAAGCAACGACCCAGAGGTGCGGCGGCGCGGCACCACGGCGGAAGGAGGAGCTAGAGGCGGCCGGGCCGAGGCCGGCCGGGCGGTGAGTCGGCACCGGACGAGGGAGTGGCGCGCCTGTAATCGGGAGGCCGTGTGAGGAGGCACGCCGGTGGTCGGGAGGCGACGCCAAGGGCGGTGGCGCTTAGGGAACGGGAGGAGGGTGCGCAGCACGAAGGCAAATGCCGCTTTGGGCACGGCCAAACCGGCGAAGGGCGCAGACGCCGCCAAAGCGCTGGGAACCGGACATGGGCGGTGGCTGGGCCGTCTTTGGAGGCCAGGGAGTTGGGGAGACCGACGGCGGCTGCGACAAGGAACGGGGAGAGGCATGCGGCTTCGATCGCCATGGGAGGCGTGGCCGACATGTGGGGAGGTGGCTACCAGGAGATGCTGGGCGGCGGCCAGGGGAAAAGATGGGGGCAGCTGCTAAAAGGCTAGGGTTTGGTGCCTTCCAACTGCTTTGGCCAGTTGCCCCAATTGGGCCAGGAGCTGTGGGCTTTTGGCCCACGGCCAGATTCTCTGTTTTTAGCAGAAAACCCCGCGAACTAAAGATCAAACCAAATTCTAATTCGATCCTTCGCCTTAAAACTCTTTTCTGTCTTAAATGAATTTTGGGATATTACATAACCCTTCCCAAGAAGCATCATCAACAGTCACCTAAAAACAACAGTAGAGCAAGGGTGAGTCCACGACTCAGCAAGCACAACAGTAAGCAGTGTACAATGCTTAATCAACAATACACAATATCATTATTAACATTAATTGTTCTCTTTTCTTTATTCTCATGCTAAATCATTCAATTCTATTTCTTTATTCTCATACTCAATCATCAACTACCTTTCATTTCATGCATCTCTACACTACATGCCCACATGCACTTCTTTTGCGTATACCGGTATAGCATGAGTGTTCACCCGTCGATGACACACTCTCAAGCCCATCCTCTTCAAGGATCGGGGACCTCCTCCACTCCCGTGGAGTTGTGATCAACATGATCACCTTCTCATATGCAATGATGCTTATGAATGCACAAATATTCATAGTTTCATCAACATTACCATTGTCCAACAATATCATATCCAACAATAAGGAATAAATACTGACCATTAACATTACTTGCAATTAAAAAAGCAAAAGCACAACAATTTAATGGTAATAAATGGTAAAGCATACAGTGATCAACCAATGACCACTGTCTACCATGCACTTGCCTCTTATCCTTGTTAGGCTGGAGAGCGAAACGGCGGCAACGCACACGAGACCGCACTCCCTGGACAAACAATCCAACACACATCTCAAAAAAATCATATAGTACAACTCCTACACTTTATTCTAACCGTAATCGCACGCCTACACCAAACCGACCTTTTTACTCGAAACTACCAGACACATTACCCGCTGTCCCAGCACTAAAATTGTCATAACTTCTGTTCTACTCGCCCAAAAGTTATGTTCTCATGCTCTCTGGAATGCTTAAGAAATTATCTATGTTTTTCATGCAGAGCAAATACACTAATTATCTCATGTACTATTTTTAATTTACAGATTAACACGTACTGCCAAAAGACGACAACCCCTTAGACAAAGAAGCTTACAAAATTCAGAATCAAATTTAATCGCTCGATCAACATGATTAAATATTCTACGGAACGCTACCAAAATTCTTTACAATTAACTAGTAGATGATATTCCCAAAATTCGCCATTAAGGTACCCGAAATAATCGTACAACAGAACAGTAGACTAAACAGATCTAGTAATTGGTTTCCCCCGACTAGACAAATTCTAAAACCCCTCTCTAATCTCTAATTAAATTAACAAAATGGAGAGGGAAAACCAGATCGTTACCACACGATGAAAAACCCGGATCCCGACTTCTTCCTTCTAATTTTCCTCTTCCCTTTCCTCCCTCCTCTTTTTCTTTTCTTCTTCTCTTTCCTTTCCATGCCGTGGCAGCACACCAACCAGCGTTGTCTTCTTTTTATTCTCTCCCTTCTTTTTCTTGTGGCCAGAGAAATCTTGCGGCAATAATGATAGGCATGCAAAGCTAGAAGCAAGCAGCAGCATGCAGCATGCAACAGGACGGCTGGCGATGGTTTAAACCTCATGCGTCCATACAAAAGATGTAGCCAGGAAAAGCTAATAGCTAGCAAGAAGACCTCACGACGCAAAGAAGAAGAATAAGGACGGCAAAGAACGACGGGCAGCGTGAGCTTCCATGCATGCGGCAAAGCAAAGCAGGACAGTTCCACACGGCAGCAAAGCAGGACGCTTAGGCGGCGACGACATACGGCCGGTGGCGCGTGGTCGGCGGAGATCGCTCCTACATGGCTTGGCACAAACACGTGCGGCGATGAAGCATCAGGCGTGGCGCATGGCCGCTGGAGCCGGCGAAGAAAAACATCTGGCGTTGGCTGATGGTGGCGGCTGAACGTGAACCAACACGCCTGTAGGAAGCGCAGGCAGCAGCAGCGGCAAGGCCAGGAGCAAGCGGCGGCAGGGGCAAGTGATGGGAGAGGCGGCTGTGTAGGGGAGGGCTAAGAAAAAGACTAGGGTTTTTTTGGGACAACAGGTCATGCCTCTCTACTTATGTGCGGTGGTTGGCCCACCCCTTGGGCTATGGACCGAAGGCCCACCTCTATTTTCACCTTCTTGCACAAAATTCAGATTAATAATTTTTTTCTAATTCATTAATTACTCATTTAATAACACGGGATATTACACATATGCCACTAGCCCTCCTTCTTGCATTAGCACACATCCAAGACCTTGATGAGAGGCATCGCAAAATATCTCAAAATCCTTATGTATGTTTGGTAGGACTAGAACAGGAGCTGTCACAAGCCTCTCCTTCAATTCTTGGAAGCCTTACTCACAGGTTTCAGTCCATTCAATTTTTTTTTCTTTCTTTAGGAGCTGAGTAAGAGGTTTAGCAATCTTAGAGAAGCCTTCAATAAACCTTCTATAATATCCGGCCAGGCCAAGAAAACTTCTCACTTCAGTTATTGTCTTGGGTGATCTCCATTCTAATACAGCTTCCACTTTTGAAGGGTCTACTGCCACTCCCTTGGCCGACACAATATGACCAAGGAAAGCCACTTGACTTAACCAGAACTCACACTTACTAAACTTGGCATAGAACGGTTGCTCTCTAAGCCTTTCTAAAACAGCCCTAAGGTGGTCTTCATGTTCTTCCCTATTCTTGGAGTAGACAAGGATATCATCAATAAATACAACTACAAACTTATCCAGAAAGTTCATGAATACTTTGTTCATCATATTCATGAAATAAGCTGGTACATTTGTCAACCCAAATGACATTACATTGAACTCATATAGCCCATACCTTGTGGTAAAAGCGGTTTTGGGAATGTCCTCTAGTCTAATCTTTAATTAGTAGTAACCAGACCTTAAGTCAATTTTGGAGAACACACTTGCTCCTTTTAATTGGTCGAAGAGGTCCTCTATCCTGGGCAATGGATACTTGTTCTTAATGGTAACCTCATTAAGTGACCTATAGTCTACACACATCCTTAAGCTGCCATCTTTCTTCTTGACAAACAGTACTGGTGCTCCCCATGGTGAAGAGCTTGGTCGAATAAATCCTTTGTCTTTGATCTCCTTGATTTGTTTCTTCAACTCTACCAACTCATTTGCTGGCATCCTGTATGGTCTCTTTGATATAGGAGCAGTCCCAGGGACTAGATCAATGAGGAACACGATATCCCTATCCGGTGGCATACCAGCCAATTCCTCAGGGAACACATCTAGATACTTCCTGACCACTGGGAGGTCTTCTAACTTCAATTCCTTCAAGCTGGTTAAAAGAAGTCTTGACTTAGGGGAGGTCTTAGATCTAAACTCCACTTGTATCCCTTGATCATTGGTGAGTGTGATGGACTTGCTAGCATAGTCTATTTGACCTTTATTCTTGGCTAGCCAATCCATTCCAAGGATCACATCTAAACCTTGGGAGTGCAAAACTATCAAGTCTGCAAGGAAGGGAACTCCAGAGATCTCCAAGGTAAGATTAGGGCATAAGGAACTAGTCCTCATTTCTGAGCCTAGAGCATGAATTAGCATAGGATTAACTAAAGGAGATACAGGTAACCCACATTTCCCCGCAAATTTGCTTGAAACAAAAGAATGGGAGGCTCCAGAGTCAAATAAAACCAAGGCTGGTACTGAATTAATAACAAACGTACCAAGGACAACATCAGGTGCTGCTTGTGCCTCCTCAGTCGTGACATGTGTGACACGGCCCTTCGTGAATTGCACTACTGGCTTCACACTTGATGCACTGCCCCATGATGGAGCTCCTTGATTGGCTCGGGCTGGGGCAGAAGCTTGCTGCTTCTTTGGGCACTTGTTGGCATAGTGCCCCACCTCATTGCAAAAGAAGCAAGTCACCCCAGCTGAGGAGGTTGTGGAAGTCTTCTGTTGGTGCTGGCTTCCAGAGGAGGTCTTATGATAAGTTGATTTGCTGGAGTGCTATGACATCCCAGAGGCTCTTGAGGAGGAGGTCTGGGAGGTCTTCGCTGTGAGGGCTGAGACTGGGAGGTCCTAGGCTTAGGAAAACCCCTAGGGTTGACCCTCTGTGCAGCTCTCTTTCTTTTTCGGCTCTCCATCTCGTGAAGCTTGCCCTCTTGCCGAATAGCCTTGCTAACAAGCTGCTGAAAATCAGAATGTTCCTGGGCAATAAGGAGGACTGCAATCTCATCATTAAGCCCCTCCAAGAAGCGCTCTTGCTTGGCTTCATCTGAGGCAATATCTTCCGGGGCATATCTAGCCAATTGATTAAACTTATGTAAGTATTCATTGACGGAGCGGTTACCCTGCCTTAAGGAACGGAATTCCTTCCTTTTTAAGGACATCATGCTCGGTGGGATATGGGCGCAACGAAAGGCTTGCATAAATTCATCCCATGTGATGTTCTGTGCATTAGTATGGGATTGGCTAAAGTTATCCCACCACTCAGAGGCTGGGCCGCTAAGCTGATGGGAGGCAAATAAGACCCTCTCACGGTCTGAGCATTGGACCATGTCTAATTTTCTACCCACTGCCCTAAGCCAATCATCAGCTTCCATTGGCTCAGAGCTACTAGAGAAGGTTAGAGGGCGCAATCTCATAAATTCTGCTATGTTGGCCCTTGGAGGAGGTGGAATTGGAGCTTGTGGTCGGTTTATTCTGTTGCCGCTATAAAGGATCGAGTGTTGGCAATTGTTGGGAGAGCAGATTTATTAAGTGAGCTTGGTTAGCCATCATCCGAGCCCACTAGGACCTTCTGTTGGAGGAGGTGGTGGTTGTGAGGCTGGTTGCTCCTGCACATTGTCAACTCCTCTATTATGGTTGCTCCACCAGGCTGGGTTCTCGGGCTCATCCCCAGCTTGTCTATTCCGATTGCTTGAGCTACCACTACCATTTCTAGTGGTGACCATCTTGTCTGAGCTCCAGAGGCTGAGGAAAGAAAAGAAAAGACTAAGGGGGACAGATTAAGTAGCCCACTCAACAAAGCCACCCACAGCAAGAAGCTCTTTCAAAAACTTATAGTAAGTACATATCGTTCTACATGTTTTTTACCACTTGAAGGAGTTCTTAAGCACCACTCCTAGTCAAAAGACCTCTAGTATGAGTTTCGGAGGTAAGGAGGATCCATTTGATATTGTAAATTGGTGCAAAGACAGAAACAAGGTAAGATTAGATTGAGGTAAGAAGATTACCAGAAGGGAGGTAAGGACAGAAGGATGATGACGAGGATTAAAACATCTATGTATTATTTTAATATATAATAAAAGACCATACGTCTTCATGGTCGTAACCCCTAAGACTGACGACCTCCCCGGTCGTTAGTATTCCAGAGGTTACTTATGGGTACTCAGTGGGATGAGGCTTTGTGCCAAATCCTCACCGATAACCGCCGTAAAATTATCGAATCGGTATTTCTTATCGTATGATGAATGGAACACGTGTATATCGCTCCAAACCATGCGATGGTACAACCTCGAGACACCGACTATTAACCACCCTACGGTTAAGCTTTTCACAAGCAATCGTAAGGAAGTTAGCACATTGCTAACTTTCTACCGCTCCGACCTACCATAACGCTTCACCGGGACGTCTTCTCCAGAGTAATCGCCACCTCTTGGAAGTTATTTAAAGGTGAAGCACAAGAGACAACGAGAGACAAGAAGGAGACGATAGGCGACACACAAAACAAGGCCAAGGCAAAGATATGCACGAAGCCTAAGCGGTGGAATTAGAAGCTAGATAATCAGCCTTAGACTCATATTCTAAGTCCGATTGCCCGATTAACATTCCTCCATTCAAAGGTAATTCAGGTAGTACTTAGCCACATCTTGTAAATCCAGTTCATATCAATAAAGAGCGACCCCCATTCCATTCCGTGATATTCCACGCCATTTTCCTCGCTTATTTTCGTAAGATCGGCAATTCGATCGCCGACAACGGGGCGCCGCCACCGTGGGGAAGAAGGCGTAAGTTTCAAGAAATTTTTTTTTTTCGCTCAAGAAAATCCTCGCCAAAAACTCGCAATCGCTCATGCGACTATGCCCGAGTTTGGGATGAGGAAAGCGGTTCGACGGCGGACTACGCCAACCTCGACATGGAAGGATGTATCGCGCCATGGAAGAAAATGGCAGTCATCCTCCTCATCCTCCTCGCGGCCACGCGTCGCCGACGTTAGCGAGGTCGACGGATGGATGAAGATGCGCCGCCACTACCGGTGGCGAACCAGAGAACCGCCGTTCCGACCGATTCGAATGCCGGAGGATCTCTCAAGCCGGCCTTTTCGGCCGAAAACAGAAGAAGTTTCAGCCTCATCACCCGGAAAACTATATACCATTGATGAAATCATGGCTGAAAGATACTCTCCTTCGGCTTCTGGCAATTCCAGGAGTCAACCGTCACCTGGTAACGGTGTCGATAAAACCTCCACTGGTCGAGGCCATGTGGGGATGATCACACTCAGCATACGATCGGCAGTTCATCGGATCAGGCTGAGAAGACCTCAGGAAGTGCTCATCTCCGACCGATCTCCATCGTGGAAAATTTCGCGTATAATCGACAAGCTCTCCATTAGTTACGATGGAAGCTCATCGGAAGATCAATCTGCCGAAGCACGAGGTCAACGCGATCGGAGATGAAGATCAAGATGCCCCGCGACGGTCCTACACTCTCTACCACGCCATCACGTGTTGTTAGAGATGATCCAGCCGTCAAGCACCAACTTCCGGAGGCAACGGAACTAATCGACGCCAATCGCTTAACTCGCCAGCATCGCCCACCCAGAGTGGTCGACAGATCAACAAATCCGAAGGTCGGGGAAGGTTGAGACAGCGTACACCTACGACCAAGATGAACCACGAGACCTTCAGAATAGCAGACAAAACTTGCGACGATTCAAAACATGTTAAATAATTCGATCTGCTCTAGCAGAACGCCTAGTTTTGTATAACTCGAGGTCGTATCCAAATTCTCCAGCAGACCATGCAAATAACGGAAGCGATCGAGAACAGAGGGTTCAGAAGTCGACTAGGACTTCGCCCCAACGCCTCCCTCAAGAGGGGACAAAGATGGTCATACCAGAGAGCGATCGATACCAAGACCTCCTCGACGATTCCGACCAAGGAGTCACGAGGAGAAGGCTATTTCAAGAGGATACTCCCCGCTGCGCCGAGAAGAACCACCACTAGGACCTAACGATCTCCGACATCGTTTGAACCAAGTGGGCGGTCGTGGACATCATATCAATGTCCACGACGGATCGGATAACCGGAGTTCCAGCTGTTCAATCTTAGGGATCGGTCTCCCATCGACATAATCCCGACACCTTCCTGAGAAGACGCCATGAATCAATCACAGTTGTCGAGCCTTCTCGCTGGGCTCCAAGGCGTGCGTTGGCCTAGCCGGTTCCGACAAGCCAACTTGGACAAATTCAATGGAACTCAAAACCCATTGGAATTTCTCCAAATATATACCACCGCTATCGTGGTCTTTGGTGGCGATGAGAATGTAATGGCCAACTATTTACCCACCGTGCTCGAAGGGTCCGCCCGGTCGTGGTTGTTAAACTTACCGGCCGGATCCATATATACTTGGGAACAACTCGTGATCTTCGATTGCCAACTTCGAGTGCGTACGACGATCGCCTCGAAGGAGGACGATCTCCACGTAATCCGAGGATCGATGAGACTTTACGCCAATATATCAAGAGGTTCACCAGTTCAGAACTCTATACCCAAGTCGCAGAGTCCTCTCGTTATTCGGGCTTTTAAAACAGGTCTAAGGAATCGGCGGTTTACGGAGGACATAGCAATGAACCCTCCAAGAACAACCGTTGAGCTTTTTGATATGGCGGACAAATATGCCACTGCTAGTGAAGCAATCGAGTGGTGTGAAGCCATCGATCGGAAAGACAAGATTCCCCAGCCCGGTCTGGACAAACAGGAGAAAAAGAACAAGAAGTCTCTCAAGAAGAAAAAGAACCGCAGACCCGACGACAAAGAAGTCCTCGCCGTTCTGCATAAGATCGGGAAGGGCAAGAAGGACTATGCTTGGTCGAAGCAAAGCAAAAGTTCCGACCAAGGATTCAGATTTAATAAGAAGTGGTGTCCACTTCACGGTGACGAGGGCATGATCTGCGACTGCCGTGTGTCCGCGTAAGAAACCGGAGGATTATTATGCGGGTAAGGACCATTTCACAGAATGCAGAACATGGAGAAACGAGCTCCAAAAAGGACAAGGATGGCGACGAGGAGATGGAGTACCGGGATCCCCAACACACATCAACATGATTTTTGGAGGATCTTCTTCATACGAGTCCAGACGTTATCTGAAGGCCATGGAGCGGAGGTCAACCTCGTCGAATCTCCAAGCGTAATCAAGCACTCGAAGTGGTCGGACACCGCAATTTTCTTCAAAGAAAGACGATCGCACCATCCCATCGACTCGACCGGTAGGTTCCCCATCGTCGTTGAACCAACTATTAATAATTGTCGGGTTAATCGGGTCTTAGTGGATGGGGTAGTTCCTTGAATATATTATTTGTAGGAGCTTTAGAAGAAATGCAGTCCCCATGTCAAAGGTGAAACACGTGAAATATGCTTTTCATGGCATAGTTAGGGTTCTACCGCTAAACCGATAGGACAAGTTTCTTACCGTGACGTTTGGAAAACCCGACAATTTCGAACAGAGAAGATCCTGCTTGATGTAGTAAACTTGAATCCGCAAGATACAACGGAATCCTCATCGACCAACATTAGCAAAATTCTTGATAGCCACGCATTACGGTTATCAAAGTTTGAAAATCTGGGGCGAAGGAGTCATCACACCGAGGAGATCGAAAATGGCTTACGATGCGATCGAAATCCTTTGCAATCGTTGATGAACTTCCGACCGAGAGGTTAATCCGCCTCCCATGCGAGTCAAGCACTCGAAGCCAAAAATGACGCCCAAACCATCCGACTGCACCAAGGAGGTACTACTCGACAAAAGCGCTTCTCCGGACAAATAAGTCGTCACATGGGTCAGACAACCAGATCCAACCGCGCGAAGATTCGGTCGGGCAAGACTCGACCCTAAATAGGAAGAGTCGCCGTCTCCTTCCTCCGAGCAAATCAAGACGGTTTGCTTGGCAAGCGTCCGATATGCCCGAGTCCCCGAGGTGATCGAGCACAGCTTGCTCTCCACCGATAAAAACCGATCAAGCGAAACTACGACGCTTTGCATCCGATCGGAAGGAAGCAATCCAATGGAGATTGACAAGCTTCTCCAGCAGGATTTATTCGTGAAGTCAACCACCCACAAGGGCTTGCTAATCTCGTAATGGTTAGGAAAAATAATGGGAAATGGCGAATGTGTATCGACTTTACAGATCTTAATAAAGCTTGTCCAAGGATGACTTTCCCCTTCCCCGCATTGATCAACTAGTAGACTCTACTTCGGTGCGAAGTTACTAAGTTTTTAGATGCGATTATTGGATACCACCAGATTAGTATGTGTAAAGAAGATGAGGAGAAAACTTCCTTCATCACCCCATATGGTACTTCTTGTTATATTAAGATGCCATTTGGTCTCAAAAATCTTTGGTGCAACTTTTCAAAGGTTGATGCAAAAACTTTTAGTCCACAAATCGGTCGGAATCTAGAAGCTTATGTTGACGATCCGTAGTAAAGACCACCAACGGCGAGCACACATTCCCGACTTACAAGAAACCTTTAACAACTTGAGAAGAAATAACCTCAAGTTAAATCCGGAAAAGTGTGTGTTCGAGTTTGTTTGAAAACCGCTTGGTTTCCTAGTTTCGCTAGAGGTATTGAAGCTAATCCAAGCTAAAATTGCGCCATCGACTGATGCGCCCCACCACGAAGAAGGAAGTCCAAAACTAATCGGGTCAGATGGCGTTAAGTCGCTTTCATAGCAAGATTAGGGAAAAAGGATTACCTTTCTTTAAACTTCTTGGAAACATGGGAGTTTCGAGTGGACTAAAGAGGCAAACGATGCCTTTGAGGAACTCAAAAGTACCTTACGAGTACCCGGTCTTAGTTTCTCCGAGATCGGAGAAACATTGCTAATTTACGTGGCAAAGAACACCACGCATAGATTAGCGTGTAATCGTTGTAGAAAGGAATAATATCCAACGACTACCTATTACGTGGCGAAGTCTTACATGGACCAAAGGAAAGATACCCACAGTACAAAAGTTGCTCTATGGCCTCCTTATGTCTTCAAGGAAGCTAAGGCACTACTTTCGTGCCCACAAAGTGGTCGTACTCACCGGATATCCCTTGGTCAAGTCCTTGGAAACAGGAATCATCAGACTAATAGCCAAATGGGCGGTCGAGCTAGGGCGTTCGATCTCCATTTTATTTCACGAACAAACAATAAAGTCCGTGCAATAGCGTAATTCATTGCCGAATGGACAAACCTCGAACCCACCCAAGGACCCGAGTACTAACACCACGACGAGTGGACAATGTATTTCGGTTCCTTGATGTTACAAGGATCGGGCCGAGTGGTCTTGATATCCCTCTTGGCGAACACATCAAGCACGCCATCCAAGAATTTTCCGCCACCAATAATGTGGCGAATATGAAGGTTTATTGGCAGACTCGAGCGGCTCGCTCGCTCGGATTCGCAGACATTAGTGAAAGGCGATTCTCAACTAGTAGCGAATCAAGTGGGGAAAGAGTATCAATGCTCGAGTAGCAAGATGTCATCTTATCTGGCGGAAGTACGAAAACTTGAAAAGCACTTCTTCGGTTTTCAGATCCAACATATTCCTAGAAAGGAAAACTTTCGCGCACCGCTTGGCACGGATGGCCTCCACGAGGTCGACCGTCCCGCCCGAGTTTTTCTCGAGCAACTCAATTCACCCTCGGTAGTTGAGCCTTCCGAGAACATACATGATTCTTTGCAAGTTGAACAAACTAATCAAGGAAACATGGATGCTCCATGTGTCGCTGATTGGTATTTGCCACGATCACTAGTAGAGACGGATGACATCGATCTACAATTATCTTCAAAGATGACACAATTCCAGAAGATGATGTAGAGGCCGATCGATAGCACTAAAAGCCAAATCATACACTCTAATCAAACGTATCTTGTATAAACGAGGATCTCATGGAGTGTTGATGAGATGCATATCTCAAACGGATGGCATTAGATTGCTAACCGAAATCCATGAAGGCGTCTGTGGAGCACACCATTCCTACAGAACCCTGGTCGGTAAAGCCTTCCGACAAGGCTATTACTGGCCAACTGCCCTTCATGATGCAAAAGAGCTTGTGACGAAGTGTGTACAATGTCAGTTTCATAGTCGACAAGTACATCACCAAAGACAAGCCTTACAAACAATTCCTCTTTCTTGGCCTTTTGCAACCTGGGGACTAGACATTCTGGGACCTTTCCCAAGAGCACCCGGGGGCTTCGAATTCCTTTTCGTCATGATTGACACGTTTACAAAATGGATTGAAGCGAGCCATTGTTAAAATAACAACCGAGGCCGCTAAGAGATTTCTCTTGAAAAATGTGATCACGCGATTTGGTGTACCCAACAGATCATCACAGCATAATGGTTCCCGATTCTCCAAAGAATAATTCCGTGAGTTCTGCGATGAACTTAGTGTCAAAATTCATTTTGCTTCATTGCATAATATCCGCAGAGCAACGGAGGCTTGAGCGGCTAATGGTATCCTTATGCAGGGATCAAACGCCGAGTATTCACCGATTAATCAAACGGTCAGCGCTTGGTTAAAGAACTTCCCTCGTGTTATGGGCGTTCGAACCACGACGACCGTGCGGCCGGTGAAACTCCATTCTTTTTGGTTTATGGTGAAGCCATGCTTCCTCCGTAACTCAAAATTGGCTCGCCGAATCGATCATTTTGCGAAAATGATCGAATGAACGACGACTTCGACGACGCCGATTTCCTTGAAGAACGAGCGAAACCAAGCCCTTGTACGATCGCTAGCCTACCAACAAGCCATGTGAAGGTACCATAGTCGAAGGTGCAGACCTCGCAGACCTTGTCAGAGGTGATCTGGTTCTCGAAAAATTCAGAGCCAAACAAATCGCAATAAACTTTCTCCTAAATGGGAAGGTCCTTACATCGTGGTCAAGTAACCCGACCTGTGTTCGACGATTGGCTATGTCGATGGGCAAATTTTGTCAAATTCTTGGAACATCGATCAATTGCGTAAGTTCTATGTTTAATTTTCATTCTTTCATTTCTTTCAATTTCAATTTCATTAAATTCATTAATTAATTAAGAAGTGCAACCTTGCTTATATATATACACCTACATTACGTCGTTTATTATTGTTAGTCCGGTGGAGAAGATATTTTTTCTCCGATATCCTTTATAAGGATCTCGATACTCTATGGTCCTAGTCGTGAGCATTTTTTTCAAATGATTCCCACGCGACTACACTTTTTTTTTAAGAAAATGAGTAATCGAGCACCACACAACTACCTATCTCATGAATGATATGCTTACGATTTTGAAGATTATGCTTCATTATTTCACGATTCGGTCTATTCTTGTTTGGCATTGGTGGGACACGGAAAGCCTCCTAGTCAAGTCTCTCCTTTTTCATGCGTGGTCCCGCTTAATCGAAGGAGCTTCCTAGCGACGGTTCTTTTCTTACGATCCTCGCTACCAATCGGATCTGTAATTTGAACACGTTTCAAGAAATGTGTCGATGCCTTCGTGTCTTAGCATTAGTTCCACCGATTATGGGACAATAGATATAAACAAAGTTCACTTATAATTTGTTGCATACATATTTGCATTTCTTCTTATGTCAAGTTTGACAAAGTCTTTTTCCGACCATATATAGTGTTTTTGATTGGTATTTCCATTATGACAAACAAAGATCTATAACTAGTCGAAATCATCTACCGTCGACCACATTTGATTTCCTAGTATCAAGAACGATCGCTTTTGTCTTACATGTCCAAACATACCTTCAAAAACTCACATACATGGTTATGACCTCTTTTTATTCTCTTTTTGGCTCACCGCTTGTACAAGAACGTTCTTCTACTATCAAGCGTTCGGGGCTAGGAAATATACGAGAATTTTAAAAAAGTCAAACAGATAAACAAAAGCTTTGTCAATGACATAAAAGGTAAGTTTTCATAGATATTCAAATATTTTTACACTTGCAGAACCTACTCTAAGAAATATTCCCGCCTAACTATCGCTTGTCGGAGATTTGACCTCCATCTCCTCTACAACTATATCTCCGAGTGGCCCGAGTTCTTCCATGAACTTGGTCGCCTCCTCAAGTGGGCGATTGAAGTCATCTTTAACAGCTTGGAGATCAATGGAGGGTCGGAAGCTTTCAGTTTTGCCAAAGCAAAACTAACTCCACTTGCAACACTGTTTTTAGGGCCCGCATAATTCGTCCGAGTAGTTTTGACGTAACTTTAAGATCCCTAGAAGTTGACCCAAATAGTTCATTTTCTATTGGATCTCTTAAGATAGGCACGCTTGATCCTCGATCCCAAATCAAAGATCATCTTGTTCAAAGTATGAATCTTTTCATCAATATTTTGAGCAAGAGCGCCTCCTTATCCGCTCAAATTTGAGTTTTTTTACTCATTTAGCATTTGCGTTTGCTCTGCAAAAACAAATCGATTAATGAACACAAGCATCATTGAAGGAAAATCAAGTTTACGACATATTACCTTTATTTGTTTTGCTAAGTGTTTCATATTTGGTCGTTGTTTCAACGATCAACAGGTCCTTAGTGAACTTGCTTCAAAGAAATGATCGGTCCTTAGCTTTTATTTCTTCTTCAAGAAAAGCCGTCTTGGCTTTCTCACCACAACCTCCTCTTTTATTTTCTAGATCTATCGAATGCGATAAGGAGAATAATTGTAGAGGAGCAAAGTATTGAAGAAGAAATGAAGTTTAAAAGGAAAAGTTCTTACTTTCCAACTCGAGTGCTTTTGCTCCAAGTCCTTAACTCATTGGGCGATCCTCCGATCACAAAGAAAGTTCTCGACCAAATGCTACACAATTAGCATTCTCTTTCTTAAGTTCCTTATAAACTTTGTAAAAAGAGTTATGTAACCGGTCGAGAATACTTACGAATTGTTCGGTCATTATAACCGCAAAAATCAAATCAGGTGCATCTTGAGCCGAGTATCCGATACTTTCGCCACGCCTCATCAAGCTCCTTATCCTCGATGAATCGAGACGAAAAGGAACTTGTTAGGTTGGGAAGGGTTATCGGCGCATGATCGGAACTGTTGAGACCTCTTAGAGGCATCTACCTCCACGTAAGGGGTTTCAATCACCAAAGGATCCAACTCACCGTTGTTCTTGTCACCGCCGGGGCTTCTTCGACCACTACTTCCTCGGGAACTTTGTCCCGAGAAGTGCTCTGATCTGAACTTCCACAGTGCGTGTCCTCAGAAGAACACAGTGGAAATGACCGGAACACCGTAAGACCTATGCAAACCGAAGATGGGAAGTTCAAAATATCAAATCATCAAGGAATTATTAAAGATACATACTTATACGATCACTTTCATTTGTACATACCTTGTTAATTTCCGGATTTGACTCAAACGCGCTTAGAGAGAAATCTGTGCCGCTAGCCTTCCTTTTCTTCTCTTCCAATTTTGTCGGTTACGACCAAACAGGTTTGTTGAACCTCACATCCTCCAACAAGATGTCGGAAGCTATGTCCTCGACCGGTTCGTCAAGGTCCACATTCCCGACTATCCGGCCTGAGGGAGTGGTTTCTTCAATCTCCGGATCGCTTGTTTCAAGAATAACCGTATGGTCGCGTGCGACCACCACTGAGTTCACTGACCTCCATGAGCTACATTCTCGGGCCTTCAGCTTATCCACCTAAATCAAAGAACAAATTTGATTAGGTGAAGAAATCCTTTATCTAAAAAAAATTTCGTACATATATGACTCCAAAATGTTCTATTACCTCGAGGATTCATCTCCTTCAAGTGCCTCGAGGCACGACTCGGTCGGAACCAAGGTGGGACGTTGATCCTCACCAGATTGTATGATTCGCAATCCGACCGATCGCAAATATAGAGCACGATTGGAGATCTGGTGGAATATATGTATATACATGGTAAAAGGAATTTAATAAATTACCTTAAGCCTTGCGCTCTCCTTCAATAGGAGTTCGGCTAAGATCTTGGGGCATTCACCTTTTCTCCGTGCTCCCCGACAGATCACCGACTCGTTCTCTAACTTCCCCAGGTAAGAACTTTAATGTAGGAAGAATAGACAGATTTTAAGGTAATACATTTATCAAATCAAAATACCGATCGAATTTATCTCAAAGACTTACCACCTTACGAGGTAGCTTCATCACGATCAAGGCACCAGAGCGGGGAATGAGTCAGGAGCTTCAATGGGCTAATCTGGCGAAGGGTAAAATCCTTCACCACATGCCACGAAGTCAAGCCCCGACTAAGAAGTCGAGATGGCATCCGCCCATCTCTTGACTATCCTGTCTTCTTTACGGTTTCCTTCCACTTGGAGTTTTCACTTGCTCTAGTTCGCCAAGTAGAGGCCATCGCTTTTTGTAACCGTCATGTAAAACCAAGATTTTTTCCATGACGACCACGAAGATTTCGCGACATGAAGATGTACTCATCGGCCTTCCCGTCATGAAGACGCAATGTGCATTCCCCAGAGCCGCCTCAGATTTTGCCGCAGATTTTCCCATCACCATGCGGTAGAAATAACTAAAGAGCTTCAAGTTCGGTTGTATTCGTGTATGCCTCGCACAAATATGCGAAAATACTAATATTTGCGATCGAATTTGGGGCCAAATTCACCAATTCCACCCGTAATATTCAAGAACGCGGAGGAGGAATTTGTGTATCAGTAGTCTCAAATTTCACATTCGATGTAGGCAAGAAAACAGGATTTCGCCATCTTCACGGCTCGGAAAATGCTCTCCATCACCGGTCTCCAATTAATCGATTCCTATCCGGGAGCATTCCCATCTTCTTCAAGGCCTCGAGTTTTTCTTGCCCAATTCAAGGCAACCACTTTGTAATCTGCTCCGACATGGCGAAAATCCTCAAGAATGAGTAGCAAAAGTTGGAGACTTTGTGGTCGGAAGAACAGAAAAGACTCGGAGGATTTCTTGGCGAGAAGCTAAAGGGGATCGAAGGGGATTACGGAAGCATAAAAATTCTAAGAGCCCGGTGAGAGGAGATCTTATAACCTTCCGATACTTTCAAGGATTTCTACAAAAGTCCAACCGACAAAAAGCTTCTTTTTGTTCAAACGACAGAGGAACTCTTCGTTTCCCAAGGCAAGTTCTCAACTTTAAAGTGAACACAGACCGCAGTATACCACGACATTAAATGGGAGTCCGCCTGATACGATTTCATCGGGAAAAGGTATATACACGACAAGTTCATTTAAAGTTAGGGGCTAGCCGACGAGGATTAAAACATCTATGTATTATTTTAATATATAATAAAAGACCATACGTCTTCATGGTCGTAATCCCTAAGACCGAGCGACCTCCACGGTCGTTAGTATTCCGAGGTTACTTAATGGGTACCACGGTGGGATGAGGCTTTGTGCCTAATCCTCGACCGATAACCGCCGTAAAATTATCGAATCGGTATTTCTTATCGTATGATGAATGGAACACGTGTTATCGCTCCAAACCATGTGATGGTACAACCCCGAGACATCGACTATTAACCACCCTACGGTTAAGCTTTTCACAAGCAATCGCAAGGAAGTTAGCACATTGCTAACTTCTCTACCGTTCCGACCGGTCGTAACGCTTCACGAGGACGTCTTCTCCAGAGTAATCGCCACCTCTTCGGAAGTTATTTAAAGGTGAAGCACAAGAGACAACAGCAGAGACAAGAAGGAGACGATAGGCGACACACACAAAACAAGGCCAAGGCAAAGATATGCATGAAGCCTAAGCGGTGGAATTAGAAGCTAGATAATCACCTTAGACTCATATTCTAAGTCCGATTGCGGGTTACATTCCTCCATTCAATGTAATTCAGGGTAGTACTTAGCCACATCTTGTAAATCCAGTTCATATCAATAAAGAGCGACCCCATTCCATTCCGGGATATTCCACGTCATTTTCCTCGTTTATTTTAAGTAAGATCGGCGATTCGATCGTCGACAGATGACCCAGATAAGAAAAGAACATTTTATTCCTCTTTGTTTTATAAAATAGACTTTAAAATTCTATGGCCATTCTACGAGGCTACGTCCTGCAGTCAGGATGCTCTGATTCCACTTGTGACGACCCGGCCAGAGGCCTCACCCGAGAGGTCCTCCAAGACCTCCCTGAGAGTCCACCAGGACCTCCCAGGAGGTCCTAAGGACCTCTCGGGCAGTCCTCCAAGGCCTCCCAGGAGGTCCAGCCAGACCTCTTGGAGGTCTAGGGAACTAACTCAAGGAGGTCTTGAGGCTCAGGACCTCCCCAAGAGCCACGACCAAACCTGGGGGAGGTCCAGAGACCAACCCAAGGAGGTCATGGGACTTGGAGAAGTCCTAACCCCTCCTATGATCCGAACCAGTCCCAAGGATCAATGGCTAGTTCTCACAGCAATTACAAGTGATAACATACATCCACACAAGACTTTATTAATAGCAAAATAGTTGATTACAAAGTTTGCTTACAGACCGACAATAGCAAAATACACGGCGGAACAAAAGGCAAGTCCATCCAATACACCATAGGTAATTGGCTGGAGGGCGTGGCCTAGTTGATCTGGTCTTCGTCATCATCAAGGAAGTCCTCTCCTACTCAAAAATTAGTTTCAAGCAAGGGTGAGCACAACAACCGTGCTCCCAAGTTACACCCGTGGGGTAACAAAATGACATGCATACATGGATATTCAAAGGAAGGCATAATATGGTTTCTTTGTGTAAAGCCAAGTTTATTTCAAATACATATACTAAGTTTCAAGACAGTGATACAGTAATTAAAATTCATTTTGTAAATTCAACTTTTCAGTTGGATAACATTCATCATCAAATGGTGAAGGATACCCTCCTGTCACAAGGCTCCCTGTCCAAACCATGGGGTAGAAATCCCAAAAGAACAGTCTATCCAAAATCTTTTGAAAACAAAACCAACATCTAACTTTGAGTGGTCTTCGCCAGCACGTCCATGACCGTGGACATGGCTATTCGAATAGTTTTCACTCTGCAGAGATGGTACACTTTACCCACATGACATGATTCCTCTAGTTTGTTTGGTATTCATCAATGCCATCTCTCACTGCCGAAGGTAAGAGGTCTAGAGTTCATGACAAGGTCTTTACAATGCATTGTTCCACTGCAGCCCCCCCCTCGCTAAGGATTCACCTCCTTTGGATAGAAACCCGCCGAAAAAGCCCCCTCTTACACCAGTGGGAAACATAGGTTATGAAAGACCATAGGCCATGAAAGACCTCCCACACATCAAAGTAGAACAATCGCAATGGAACTTTGCAAATTAATTGGCCAGGTCCCACGCCCTATTCTGGAGACATGTGGTTGTACGGTGAGGCATAGCCCATTATAGGCATAGTAAAGGGACACTCAAAGGTCGGTCCTCAAATGACTAGGGCGACATCCACAGAACCCCTGAGCCTCAACTCTACCCAAGTTGAGCTCGTGCATGGACATGCACCAACCAAGCAACCAAGTCGCCCCAGTCCAAAACCATTTTCCATTTGTCTGCTTTTCATAAACCTTTATGAGCTTCCATGACAACCCAATGCCATGGCTTAAAACCTTTAAACAACAGTTGGTCATGTTGGTAAAATTCCCAAATCAAATACTTTTGGTCTAAGCAAGACTAAGTATAAGATTTCACAATTGCTCCTGGTTCACACTATTGTACCAACCAGATTTTATCTAGGGTAACAAGAAGTGTGGTTCAATTTCAATGTTGGCCATACAAGGGAGATAGGCATAACTATGAGTTTAAAGATAGGTATTGAAATAACTTAGTAAAGTAAGCATGCATAAACCTTTAAGACAGAACATAGTAATTTGAAATAATGGGTGTAACATGGTCAAGGGTGTAACTTGCATTGCTCAAAGGCCTGGATGTCTTCTTCTTCGAAGAGCTCTTGTTCCTCAGTGTCTTCACAATCTACACGAGGAAACCAAAGCAACTCAACACAAAGCTCAAATAAGATCCAAAGAAACTTTAATGAAACTCCAAAATAAAACCAACAGAGAGGCTAGGTCGGTTTGGAGGAGATCCAAGGAGCTTGCTGGAGGAGGTCCGAAGCTTCAGGAGGAGGTCCAGAGAGTGGAAATGAGCAAAAGGGTAAAGGGGAAGGGCTGCCCAAGCTTATATAGCCAGAGCCGCCTAGATATCCATGGTTACACATGTTCAAGAGTTGGTGAAAAGGACAATAGGAGCACGCAAAAGATGGGACAAAAGAATAGCACGGGTGCTGCAAAAAGGTAGAAGCATTTAATGCGATACAACAGGCATTAAATATGGGGAGACTCCCATGCGCAAAGGACACAGTCAAAGGATAAAGAGAAAAGGAGTGTGACTGTCAAATGGGGCCAGTCAAAGCTCAAGGGGAGGTTCTGCGGAGACCTAGAGGAGATAGCGCAGAGGTAAGGGGAGGTCCTGATGGTCAAATCCTCAAAGGGGAGGTCTGGACGGTTAAGATCTTTCAAAGGGGAGGTCTTAACGGCCAGATCTAACATAGGGGAGGTCTGGACAGTTAAGATCTCTAAAGGGGAGGTCTTATCGACCAGATTTAACAAGGGAGAGGTCTGGACAGTTAAGATCTCCAAAGGGGAGGTCTTAACGGCCAGATCTAACATGGGGGAGGTCTGGACGGTTAAGATCTCCAATGGGGAGGTCTTAACGGCCAGATCTAACATGGGAGAGGTCTGGACGGTTAAGATCTCCAATGGGGAGGTCTTAACGGCCAAATCTAACATGGGGGAGGTCTGGACGGTTAAGATCTCCAATGGGAAAGTCTTAACAGCTAGATCTAACAAAGAGGAGGTCTGGACGGTTAAGATCTCCAAAGGGCCAGATCTAACATGGGGGAGGTCTAAATAGACAAGGAGGAGGTCCTAAAGGACACAGGGAGGTCCTGAAGGACACGTGGAGGTCCAAATAGACAAGGCGGAGGTCCTAAAGGACACAGGGAGGTCCTGAAGGACACGGGGAGGTCCAAATAGACAAGGAGGAGGTCCTAAAGGACACAGGGAGGTCCTGAAGGACACGGGGAGGTCCAAATAGACAAGGAGGAGTTCCAACATAACAGAGAGTAAGTTCAAATGAACATGAGTGAGGTTTAGATCTGGGAAGGTAGGTCTGGATCGGAGAAAATCCAACCACTTGGGAGGTCTAGACCTAAGGAGGTCTAGATCAGAGAAGGGCAAAACCAGCACAGAAGGGGAGGGATCATCAAAACTCCAGCAAACCCAACCACCAAAAGGGAGTCTTTAGTTGAAGTCTGATTTAGTCAACTGAAGTCCATACTGAAATTCTCATTAAAACAAAATGGTTCTTTTTATTTTGAAAATTCAAAAAGACTCCAGAAAATCAAGGTGTTACAGTAATACCATTTTTACAATTAATTAGGAGAAAGAGCTATTTTTGTTAATTCATACGTCAACAGGCCAAATACCAAAAAAAAAAAACTCTCGAACATCGGACTGGATAAATGAAAGGGTGCTCACGTGTCACGTCATCATGGTACCAATAAGCAGTACAAAACGGCAATTATTGTGTTCACATTAACACCTTGCCAGTCCAGTAACAGTATAGCCAATAAGCTAGCTGGATCATTTTCTGAAGTGTTTTTTTTTTCATGCTGGTGTCGTGGTGAATCTGTGTTTTTGTCAACGTGCAGATATTTGGTCCAAGACGTGCCAACCGGAGATTTGGAACGACGGAGCTTTCGCGTCCTAATGACATGTACACATGTAGACATGTAAGCAACCTTCTATTTTTAATCTTCGCGTGGACAATGCCGTAAGATTACTGCTGTTTCAAGTTTATTCTGGAAGGAAATAAACTGCATATGGACACCTACAGTGGCATGAAGCAAAGCCTGCCCGTATGGAAGTAAAGCTGTGCTTGCCATATGCGTCCGCAGGTTTGCTCCTTCCAGTCCAGGCAATTAGGAATTCCCCTGCATCACACAACTAGGATCTTTTTCTTGCCTTATCTCTGGTGATGATCAATTGATCACTGCCTGCCAATACTATCTTCCCACTATGCACGGATCGATAATGATGTTATTTCCTTCCAGAATAAACTTGAAACAGCATTAATCTCCGCCGTATATACATGGTGACCGCATGCTAACTGGCTGCTGCTGCTACAATTTCTAACGTGTCAACATCAGGGTTTTCGCAAAATAGAGCAACATGGTGACCTGTCAACATCAGGGTTTTCGCAAAATCGGGCTACATGGTGACCTGTCAACATCAGGGTTTTCGTAACATCGGGCAACATGGTGACTGCATGCTAACTGGCTGCTGCTGCTACAATTCCTAGCGTGTCAACATCAGGGTTTTCAAAACCGGATAGAAATTTTAAACGGGGGCGGTAGAACCGGGTCGACCAAAAATCGGAAAATTCTGGTCAAATTCAGCCAAAAATTTCAGATCAAAAATTGAAATTTTTGGATTTTAAATTAAAAAGATCAAATTCGAGCAAATTTGAATTTTCGGGCCGATTTTGAAGTCTTACCGGGGTCCGGTAAAACCGGCCTAAAAAAACCATGGTCAACATATAGTGCAGTCCTTACCTACTTCATACTCTTATACTCCATCGGGTTCACAAAACAAGTTATTTTGGAATGTGAACAGTCAAACTTTGGAAACTTTGGCTTATCAGTATTGTTTTAAATATTTAGATTAGATACATAAAAATCATATTTATAGATTTGTGTTGAAAATATTTTCATAATATTATAATTTTTATTGGGTTTACAAATATATTACAACAGTAATTTACTGGAGGGAGTAATTAAGAACGGACGTAAGAGCGCCATTTTGCACTAGCTGGAAGCCTAGGTTTACGTGGGAAACTAACCAATCAACCAATGAATTCATTTGTTGCGACGCATCATTCTATTTGTCACGTCGCATTCGCGTTTGTTGAGAGACCATCGCCGACGAGTTCAGTCTAATCGATCACCTCGTAGATAAACGTAGAAACATACAGAACAATATAAGAACAAATAGTAGATTGAACACAGAGATATAGGGGTGCTTCTTTCTTCTATTTATTTCTCTTCTCATGATCAGCATTTTACAATAACTAGCACCCTCATTTATAGATAAGAGACCCTACTAGGGTTTTGGATAGGGTGTCCACCCATGGGCCAACTGTTAGGCCAAGCACATGGTTTCTCAACACTCCCCTTTGAGCACCCATCCTCACATCCCTCGTCAAAACTCCATAAAAACCCAGTAGGAAAAATTTGGAGAAAGAGTATATGATACACGTTCTGCTATGTTGCACGAATTGCCTCATTAAAAACCTTGGCCAAGAAACTCCAGGAAAACTCGTCAAGGCAAAAAGAGTACAATCCACCCAATTTTATTTAATCTCTAGGATTTACTCTTTGGGTACTCAATCTTCATGATCAAGTTTCAATAATGAGTTCGTGAAAATTCTCCCCCTGAATTCTGCACTTCTCTAAGTCTCATCATTCCAATTCCACATATGCATCTTTTAAAGCTAGATGCTGAAAATGACTTAGTGAATAAATCTGCAAGATTTTCACATGACTTAGTATGCAGTACTTTAATTTCATTCATCTTTTGCAATTCAAGAGCATAGAAGAACATAGGGTTAATATGCTTTGTGAGATGACTCTTCACATAACCCATCTGCACTTGTGCAACACAAGCTGCATTATCTTCATAGATAATAGTGGCGGTTTGCGCTATATTCAATCCACACGACTGCTGGATGTGGTGAATCATCCGCCGAAGCCAAATACATTCTCGTGAGGCCTCATATAGTGCTATGATTTTTGAGTGGTTCGTCGAAGTTGATACAAGACTTTGCTTAGACGATTTCCATAAAAATGCAGTTCCACCACATAGGAATACATAGCATGTTTGCGATTTGGCTGTATGCGGGTCCGATAGATACCCGCATCTGCATAACTATTCATAGTTAGGTCCTGGTTCTTTCTGTAGAACAGACTAAGGTATTTGCTTCCTTGGAGGTATCGGAAGATGTCATTTATTCCCTTCCAATGCCTTTGGTAGGTTCTGCATTACACCTTGTTAATAGGTTTACAACAAATGCAATATCTGATCTAGTACAGTTTGTTAAATACATGAGTACTCCTATTGCACTTAAGTATGAGAATTCTGGTCCCAGGACTTCCTCCCCCTCTTCTCTAGGTCTATACGGATCCTTGTCTTGCTACAAAGATCTCCCAACATTGGCACTTTCAAAGGGCATGCCTTTTCAAAGCCGAACCTTTCTAATACCTTTTGAGTGTAAGCTGACTGATGCACTAATATCCCTTCAGGGGCATGCTCAAGTTGCAAGCCTAGGCAATATTTGGTTTTACCCAAATCTTTCATTTCGAACTCCGACTCTAGGTAAGAGTTTGCTTCCTTAATTTCTTCCAAGATTCCAATGATATTCAAATCATCTTCATACTCTGAGATTATACAAAATCCATTCTAAGATCATCATAAATACACAGGGACAATCCCAGTTGTTCGTGTAGCCTTTCTTGCATAGAAAGTCGCTTAAGCGATTATATCACATCCTATCTATTGCTTAAGTTCGTACAGTGACTTTCTGAGTTTCATACTGTACAGATTTCTATTTGCTCTGTTTTGGTTCGGGACAGGGATACATTCAGGTACCTTTATATAAATGTCTGAATCCAAATTTCCATAAAGATATGCAGTTACCACATTCATCAATTTTATTTCTAAATTCAAGTTTACTGTCATTGAGATTAAATATGTAAAGGTTGTTCCGCCCATGACCAGGGAATAGGTTTCTTCATAATCAACTCTTGGACGTTGAATGAAACCTTGTGCAGTGAGCCTTGCTTATTTTCATTTCTCTTTTGAACAAATACTCACTTATGCCCTACGGGGTGCACTTGGGGAGGCGTGTGGCTTACAGACCCAAACATCTCTCTTTTATTCAGAGATATAAATTCAGTTTCTATCGCCTTCTTTCAATCTTCCCAATCTGTTCTTTTCTTACATTCAGTGAGCGATGCAGGCTCTGGATCAAGATCGATGATTGTGGCAATTTTCTTTGCAAAATAAATGTCAACATTGGCTGTTGTCATATACAAATATTCTCCCGTGGTCACAAAGTTTATAGTTATTTCTTCATGGAGCGATTCTTCTAATGCTTCTATTTGCTCACCGCTTCTTCTAATTACGGGGGCAAGTCCCTTTGGTTTTCCAGCTCCGATGTGTGCGCACACATCCATACTGGTATCTCCCTCCGTGGGAATGTTCAAATCTGGTATGCCTTTTCCTAAAGGCTCCATACTGGTGCCAGTTTTTAACTGGCTCCCCTTTTGGTTCTGGAGAACTTCAATGATCGACTGTATTAAGAACTTCTTATCCTTTTTTTCACCAAACGTCTCCGGTTACTTCGGATTTGAGGGGCCGAAGTTCTCGTCCTTTTCCGAGGCCTCTGGACGGGGTTAGGGATACCTTTTTCTTTCTTCGATATTTCAACCCTCTCCAGTGCATTTCATGCAGGCACATACGACTTGGTCACGCTCTTCAAATCACTAAAGTGGTCAAACAGTTGCTTCGCTAATGCTTGTAAATCAATTATCTTCTGGACTTCATTTATCTTCTGGACTTCAATTATCTTCTGGACTTCTCTATTTGCTTCACTAGGGCGTGGGTCATGTGCATGGATTCTTGTGGCTTGCCACGTTATTTCCCGATATTTTTCATCAAGGGGTTGATTTCCTCCTCCAAATGACGGGAAACTATCCTCATCAAATATGCTATCAACGAAGCGGACGGTATGCAAATCTCCAGTCATATGGTCCAAATACCTGATTATGGATGTTTTCTCGTAACCAACGTATATCCCAGACTTTCGAAGAGGGCTCATTGCAGTTCGCTGTGGTAGTGGTATAGGTACATAAACCTTTACGAAGATGAGAAATTTTCGATGCTGACCCTTGTGCTAGTTGCATAGGTGAATGGGTGTTAATGCCGATAGTCTAAAATTGATGAGAGTTACTGCGTGCAGGACTGCGTATCTCCAACATATAGTTGGTAAATTATAATTCTGCAAAAGTCTGCTAGTCCATTCTGAGTATAAACATGCGGTGTGGAATGCTCAACGTTAATTCCTATTGCCATACAATAATCATCAAATTCCTTCGAAGTAAATTCTCCAGTGTTGTCCATTCTGATGGACTTCACATGATGATCAGAGGAATTATTCTTAATTTTAATTATCTGCGAGATTAGCTTTGCAGAAGCGTAGTTTCTTATAGACAATAAACATATGAGCGACCATTTCGAGGAAGTATCGATAAGCACCATAAAATACCTAAATGGCCCTGACAAAGGCTATATAGGGCCATAAATATCTCTCTAGATACGTTCCAAGGATGCAGGGACTTCATCCTTCACTTTCAGAGTAGAAGGTCTAATAATTAATTTCCTGGTGGCACATGCGGTACACACAAAATCTTCATGATTCGAAAAATTCTTTACATCAATATTATGTCTCTATGAATTGTTAATTATATTTCTCATCATCCTAAGACCTAGATGGCCTAATCTATCTTGCCAGTGACAGAAAAGTTCAGAGCTTCTAAATACGGTATTCAGGGCACTATAGGCTGCGGGTGCCTTAATATTAGTGTAGTATAGCCCAGTTTCATACGAAGGAAGTCGTTCTAATACCCTTTTCCACTTTGTTCACGCTTTGTAATGAGCAGGTATTCCTTACTATACTCTTCTTCAGTCTCTACGTGGAAACTATTAGCGCGAATATTCTTGAGAGTTCTAGTTGATTCTGGGTACAACAAGGCTTCTTTAATGACCAAAGTTGTGCCCATCGGGAGTATAATTGTGTCCCTTCCTGAGCCTATTATACAAATATTACTGCCTGTGATTGTCGTAAGACTACCAGCATTCTTGTTGATCAACTGAAAAAATTTCGTCTCTCTCAAGATGGTATTCGTTGTGCCGCTATCCGCTAAGCACACTTCCTCCATAGGGCACCATACGCGTTCTAATATAAAGTATTTATTAATATGAGGTAGGAAGCAATCCATACATAAAATAAAATACTTCAAAATCAAAACATAACTTGATATTATAAATACAAGAAAAATTAAGTCTTGCATCATCATAAGAATTTAATGCTTTGCTCTTCTAGAGCTTACAACCATTATTCAAATAATAAAATAATTCAATGTTCCATCACAACTACAAACTGCAAGTAGCTATAAAAGATCTAAGTGCAATGCGTGCACTAGATCAAATCAACGAAATACTTAGAAACTTCTGCCTTAATTTGCTCCATGGCGATCTTCTCCTCTTGGGCAACTACGGCTCCGACCGCTGCGATGTCCAAAGGAGGGGTGATGGGGACTGCTACTAGGTTGTCTACATCCATGAGTGCAACTAATGACTGTGGATCCTCTGTGCCTGCAATGGCGAGGTGTGCCTCATGTTGTCCTTTGCCCTTCTTCTTTGACTGGAAAGAATCAATAACATACGACCCATGACCTTACCTTTCTTGCCCCTCTCCTTTGTGAGAGGCTTCCTCACCTTGTAGCTGCTAGCATTAGCTTCATGGCCAACATTACTACTAGGTGACTATGAGATTTAGTTCTTCCTTAGAACATCATCTTGAGCTTCCGCAACTTGCATGATGTCAAGCAATTCAGCATACTCCTTGTAGCCATCTTGACAATAGTTGCGTACGGATTGCACCGCATTCGAGTGAAAGTTAGAGAGAGTCTTCTCAATCTTCTACTTATCCGTGATTACCTTACCACAGAGTTGAAGACTGATACAAATTCTGTACAAATTCTGGCCATGTTGGGTCAGCTCTTCGAACTCTAGGTTCGTGATGCCAGTCATCTCCATATTCATGCAAAGAGTTCACAAGATTACTTCTGGTAATTTGCATAAAATGGTTACAAAATTCTCATAATGTTCCTGTATTTTTCTATGCATTTTTCTTGATTTACTACTATTTCAATGATTAAAAGTAACATAAACAATCACAGGTAATCAAAACAGTAAATACAATATATAATTTGCATAGAAATAATAATAACAAAGTTAAACATGCTTCAAATGCTCAAAATGATTCAAAAATTGAATTCCTGAGGCATGCTGGAAAATGAATTTTTAGTGAATTCTGCAATTTTCACGAGCTAAAGCGCTAATTTTAAGTTTTGAGTAAATTTTCCGCGCTATTTCAGAAAAACCCAGAGGGCCATTTTGCAAAATTCGAGATTTTTCCTTTCTCCTGATTTTTCTTTCTTTCCTAGAATTTTCTTGGGCCGGGCCCCCTTTTTCCCCTCTTTCTTTAGCCCGATTCGACCCAAAACTGGCCGGTCAAATGGGCAGTGGAGGGGATAGGGTTTCCCCTGCGCTGCTCCTATGGTGGCAGCGGCTCCAGCAGCAGCGCAACATGGGACGACCAATGAGCTTTATGAGCTCCAACGTCTTGGCGGTGCTGGCCGGCAATGTGAGGCGTGGAGGCACCTTCTTGGCGCTGGCGTGGTCCGACCGGCATAGGCCGAGGCGGCTCGGTGGCGTGGAGGCTGCTGGTCTGCGTGGTTCGGCCGGTGCGAGCAGGGCTTCTTGGCGCGACACAGCAGGGTGTTTAGGGCGGCAGGCATTCGTGGTGCAAAACGGCTAAAGGCGGGAAGGCGAACCTGTGCGAAGAACGACGGCGCCGCAGTGCGGCGGCGGTCGGCCGGCAGGCGGCGTGTGGTGACATGGGTCAACGGCCGCTACTCATAGCGTGGTAAGCGCGTCGCTAGGCGGCGGTCGCATGCGGCGGCAACATAGGCGCATGGTAATTTGGTGCGAAGCGGCGCGTGATGGCGCGCCATGGTCGAGCGCGACGGCCATGGGCGGCGCGGTGAGTTGCGGAGAACACGGCTGGCGGCGTCGATGGCCATGTAACGCGACGCGTCTGGCGAGGCCGTCGAGGGTGCGCGCCGTCGCGGTGGATGTGTGACGCAGCCGCGTGCGATTTTTTTTGTTTGTGCATCCATGAACAGTGCAATCAAGAATCCCACTTTCCAACCAATCATCCGATCGGCATTATGTTGGCGACTACAAGTCGGCTCACGGAAGTTAGAGGAAATTTTCAATTTACAATCTACAGTGCAATCGACATGTACTCCTTCATGCAACCTACCGATTGGCTTGATCGGCAACTTCAAGTTGGCTCGCGGTAGATTAGAGCGGATTTGCGCCGTATGAAATAATCTAGAAAGCCAAATTTGCGGAATTGAAAGCGATCTAGAAAATGCAATTCAATCTACGAGCGTTGTGCTTCGACGGTTACCTTTCGATCGGAGTAAAGGAGGCCTAAAGGTAGGCTGGAGTTGATCATGCTGATAACGTGTTGAGAAACCGTCGCTGACGAGTCCAGTCCGATCGATCACCTCGTAGACAAGCGTAAAATCACACAGAACAATACAAGAACAAATAGTAGATTGAACACAGAGATATAGTGGGACTTCTTTTTTCTCTTTTTTTCTCTTCGTGTGATCAGCCTTTTACGATGACTAGCATTCCCTATTTATAGACTAGAGACCCTACTAGTGTTATGGATGGAGCGCCTATCCATGAACCGACTGCTAGGCTAAGCCCATGATTTTCCATTAGCATTCGCTACTCAAGATGATACTCGAATGGATCTCAAGCTCTCTCCTTAATTTGAAGCTATAATTTTCACGAGGGATCCATCCTTACACTGTGATTTAATGCCGGAATTGGAGAGCACACCCAATAACTTTTCTTGACCCATTATTGCCTCGCCAAACTAGAAAATATATACTCCCTTCTTTTTTTTTATAAGGCGTATTTTGGCTGAATTTTTTTTATTAAATAACCTTTTTAAAAAAATTATTTTAAAGTTAACCCCCGGCGCACTTTATTTCCAAATCTGACCCCTTTGGTCACGTCACCATCCATAGCGTGACAAAACAACGCTGTCACACTGGGGCATGCTCTTGTCATGCCATGGGTGGTGGCGTAACAGTGTTATTTGGTCACGCCACGACTAGTGGCGTGACCAAAAGTGCTATTTTGCGGACTTATCCTGTGGCGTGACAGTGTTGTTTTGTCACACCATGGGTGGTGGTGTGACTAAAGGGGTCAGATTTGGAAATAAAGTATGTCAAGGGTTAACTTTAAAATAAAATTTTAAAAAAGGTTATTTAATAAAAAAAAAGTTCATTTTGGTTAGGCATGTGGATTAAGGAGGTTGCAAAATTAAGAGAAAGATAAGAGAAAATGATCATATATTCATGGGTAATGCTATGGATCTTGCGTCCAATTAGGACGCATCCTATCAGACGGTCAATCAACTCTCTTAGTGTCATAATGGAAGCAGATTAGTTCCCTTTTCGATTGCTTTTCTACGCACTGCACCCATGCATGCTCCAGTCTAGAGCACGTACGGCCGGTGGGCCAGTGTGCGTGTGCAATCAATTATGCACGTGTTGTACTAACATGCATATGGATTGATGAAATGTTGTATATGTAGAAAAAAATGTTGCATCTATAAAAAAATGTTGCATACGGTTCACGACGATGTTGCAATGTTTTCCAACACATTTTTTTAGATGTTTTGTTTTGATTTGTGATGTTGCAACCATTGCCCAGAGATGTTGCAACCGTTGCCCGGGGATGTTGCAACCATTGTCCGAGAATGTTGCAACCGTGTCTGGAGATGTTGTTGCAACCTCGTTTTGATTGTTGCATCTGTGTATTTAGAATGTTGCAACAATGTAACTTTTGATTTTGTGAATCATATTTTGTTGTTTTGCAATTTTGCAATCGGACGCTCCAATACAGCAGTATCCACGTAGCACAGCGAAAGACGATTCGATGAAACCGAGAGAACTTTTAGGTTTAGATATGCATTTCCGGATCAACAAGTGGTTACATTTGGGTCGTGTCTGTCAGGTTAGCTCCACGCACAATTCGTGGTTACTTTAGTAACGGCTATCATGGTTACTTTAGTAACGGCTAATTAACATGGAGCCAAGGAAATTGCCAGTGCTACACCAACCCGGCCCTGTTAACCAAACTGAAGCACCATGCGCTGCACCAATTTACATTTTCGGACCGTACGGGTGGGAGCTTTCACCTGTACGTCAGATTTCTAATCCCTCCTTATATTCATACTATAAATACCTTGGAAACATGAGAGAGAATAGTTTGTGAGAGTGTTACTTATAAATACAGGAAGAGAAAGTTTTGATAGATAAGGATAGACAAGGAAAAATAAAAATCAATTCACACACACGCTTATATTTTAAAACAAACTTGTGAAAACTATGTCTTATATTTTGAGACGAACTTGCAAAAGCTATTTTACTTATATTTTGAAACAGAGGAAATATTTTTTTTAGGAAAAGGAAAAAAGAATCAAAAGCATTTTCTTCTCACGTCACGTGTCGCCTGTTCATGCCCATGGCTTTTAATTCGCGTCCGGCCAAGGCAACCACAGCTCGAGCCAAGAAGTAGTGCTACTTCATTGCACCTCTCCACCAAACGCACCAAGAGCTCGTGTAGGCAGGCAAGCAGAAAGCTAGCTAGCTTATCCATCGTGCCATGGCGGCCTCGTCACCGCTGCCGCGTTGGGCGCCGACGCCGAGCACATCGCGGCCGCGCGGCGGCACACCCGACGCCGGGGCCCGTAGAGCGAGCGGCGCCGGCTGGTCGCTCGGTAGCATCTTCCCGTGGAGGAGCGTAGGCCACGGTCGTCCGGCGTCAGGCGTCGGTGGTCGGGGGGAGGAGTTTGACGGCATGGAGGTGGTGCCGGCAGTGGCGGCGTCGCCGGCACGCGGGGCAGGGGGCACGGACGACCCCAGGGTGTTCCTGACGTGGGAAGACGTGTGCGTGACGGCGGCCGGCGCTGGCAGCGGCCCGCCGGTGAGTATCCTGGACGGGATCAGCGGGCACGCGCGGCCGGGGGAGGTGCTTGCCATCATGGGGCCGTCGGGCTGCGGCAAGACCACGCTTCTTGATACTCTAGCAGGTTCGTCGTCTCATCAAGGCCAAACGACTTTGCGTTTACAATTAATGAATTATCACAGATGTCCATGCAAGAAACAGATTTGTGTATAACTAAGTAATATCCTAGACTGTTAACCCGCCATGCCTAAACATGCAAACATACCCCTGCAAATTTACTGTTTCAAAACAACAGTGTCTACCATGGAGACAGTGGACAGCAGTGGCTAGATTAATTACAAATACAATGCTCCACATGTGAGATGTTGCGTCCAGGGGGGTTCCTAACAGTTTTATGGGATTAGCCTATAGCTAAGAGCACTGTAAAGACCCGAAATTTCAAAAAAAAAAAATCAAAACTAGCTTGAGTTTGGTCTGAAATTGAGTTTTTCCAAAATTCGGAGAGCTTTCCCTCTTTTCCGCTTTCCTCTATCGGAATTCCGCTTTTCCAGCCCAAAAAGTGTCTTTTCTCCCGAGTGCCTCTCCCCTGTTCTTCTTCCTCACCATATCGCCTCGTTGTTCGCCCGCACCACACACCGCCTTACCTTCGCTTGCACCACCTCACTTGGCCACCTTGCCGCCTGCTTTCCCTCTTCTCCGACGCCGTTTACGCGCAGCCACTCATGTCACTGTCCATGTACCGCGCTCGCCCCGGCTTAATCACTGACGCCACCACCTCAATCGGCTATAAAAGCCTTCCCCGTTGTACCATCTTCTTCATCAACCTCCTCCGCACCCCACGGTCACCTCCTCCTTCCCCAATCCCGGCGAAACTCCACAAATTTCCCCCGCCCCCTTCTTCCCTTCCGGTGAGCCCGACACCGATTCGCTACCACCCTTGCACCCCTAGCCTCTAGACCCCACCACCAGTGGCCCCTTGACCTCCCGAAGCTATTCCCCACCACCACTCGCTCCATCCCCACTACCAGTTCGTCGGCACCAAGCTTCCCTACCACGCTGCCCATAGCCACCGTCGCCGCCACCCCACCTCCGAGTCACCCTAGCTCGCTCAAAGCCCAAAAATGGGTTGCGCGAGTTGAGGAGGTGCTCGCCGCACCACTCCCCTCCACCGTCCACCACCGGAGCCGCCACCATTTCCGCTGACGTCACCTTCCTCAACTCGGGTGCCCTGGGAGCGCACCCAGTTGTTGGGCCTCATGTCTCAAGACGCACCAAAGCAGGCCAACTAGCCTGCCCTAGTAAAGACTTGGCCCAGTACTATGCTACACTATGCAACCCATTACTGACAAAGGCCAGTCCAATCATTCATTCATTTGGCCCAATATCTCTCATTCACCCATTAACACCTTAGCACAAACCCATTACTATATTCATCAAACCTGACACGCCCTAAATAGTGTTGACCCAACACTATTCATTAAACCCATTACTATTCCACCTGAATCCATTAGTGAATAGTACTAGGCCCATCACTGTTCATCTCAGGCCCTATATATATATATATATATATATATATATATATATATATATATATGTGTGTGTGTGTCCATTTCAACCGTTTTGAGCCCGTGAACCCCAATTCAACTCCTTTTAACCAAATCAAGCACCCAATAAATCCCAACCACTCCACCACCCTTCTTTATATTCTTTCCAAATTTCTTTATTTCATGTTGCTCCTAGCTCACTCTTTGTTGAGCCCGGATTTTTTTTTTGGATTATTTTATTTTGCATTAGGTCCCGACTTCAACGACCAAACTCCGTAAAACATCGGACAAGACAAGTTAATAGAAAACTTTGAGCAAGGAAGCAAGTCACATTCATTTGATCATTTTGAGCCTATATTTCATGTACTATATTATTACTTTTATTATTATATTTATGCCAATTATTTTAATATTGAAATAATACTTTTGAATGCCATTATGATTAGATATATCAGATCACCCCACATACAAGCCCATCTATTCTTTGTAGGCCATACTCACCTTGACAAGCTTATGTTACATAACATGATACTAAATATTTAGCAATACACAATGTGTCTATAAATACTGAAAAAGAGTATTGGCTAATCGCCAATGGTTTTGGTAGAGAGTTGAGGGTTGAGACTAAGAGGGTTTTCACACAACGTGTCAATAGATACTAGAACCTTATGCCAAGTAACATACACAGAAATCACTCAACTACGAGTTTGGTATATCCAACATGGCTTAGTACACTGCTCTTTCGATTGAATATTTACAGGATGAACACCTACTCTTGTGTACAGAGCAGCCGTAGTTTTGGGGGTGGGACGGGAGTGGACTTGGAGGGACATTTGCTGATCTACACAACGGTAGGTACCATCAGCAGCGGACCGCGCATTCCACTGTTGGCCGGTGGTTTCCCAGTGGCTGTATGGTCCAAAAACCTACCAGGTAGAGGCTAGAAAGGTTGAGCAATGAAAAGGCTTTGTTATCTCAGCTTAGTCGCACGCTAACGTGTTGCGTGTTTATGATCTGACATACGAGTTTGAGGTATCTTGTGGGTAAAGTTGGGCAACTCTGCAGAGTATAATCAATGATATTCAGATACGTCGTGCTTCCTATTAATGAAGCTATGTTCATGGGTGATTCCAATATATGAGGCATAAGTAGATATTTTGAGATGTTAAGATGGTAATCACAATTATTGAGTAAACCTCTGATGTTATATTAGTACGATTTTACTGTTTTAAAGATAAACTTCTTTAAACTCAAAATGCATCCACATATACCTGATATGGTAAACCCTAAACAATTCATTGAACTCCTAGTATGTAGTTAAATAGCTTTCCCATGTGGTTTGCTCAGTATGTTGTGTACTCAATCTTGCTAGATTTTCATATAAAAAAAGTATATCAGAAGATTGAAGGATACATTGGAGAATGTGTTAGGGTTGCGACCGCACTCAAGCTTTCATGTGGAAGCCTTTGATTCTTTTGGATGTAAGTCAAAGCTTTGGGTTTAAGATGCCCATTTTGTTGCTGCAAAATAGCTGTTAGGCCATAATTTAATGAAATTAATGCTTTTCAACTGTTCGTAAATAGGTTTGATTCCATTTCGGTTCGCAAACCGAAATCCTGGGCAGTTGCACAAACCGGGTACACCCTGTTTGAAAAATGGGGCCATTACACACACGTCCAATATATATATATATATATATATATATATATATATATATATATATATATATATATATATATATATATATATATGATAATTTTCACAAGGATAAATGTCATATTTTTTTGTCTGAAGTATATCTATTTTTTGTGCAGACAAAACAAGTAATTGTATGCTCAATCTGTCCTTCTATATATGACTTTTTAGAATACATCCTTCTATATATGACTTTTTAGAATACATTCTTCTATAAAATAATGTTTTAGAACACGTACGATCATACTTTTAAGATTAACTGTCAACGTATTTTAAATTTATGATACGGGGATTAGCTATACAAAAACTATATCACATTATGATCTGTTGAAAAGAATGGATCGGTGGGAGTAATTAAGAGAGGTTCATAATTTTTCGAAAAGAAAATTATTTGGTGTTCGTGGACACTGTGACCCCACAGCACAGGTTATTCATCAATGGATATGCATCGATCAGATGTGATCGGTCCACGTGTTTTCCTGGATACTAGGGACCGGACGGTGAATGGATCATTCGATCCAAACTCCGAATCTCGTCACTTGTTGGTTTGAAGAATTGAATGAGTTGGAGAGATGGTGTCCAAATTTTATGGGATGATCCCATGATGGACAAACTCATCCTAGCATGAGCTCTCAAACCAAACACCTCATACATGTTGCACTGCTTCAAAAGAAACTAGTGGGTGCTCGCAATGAATAGGCTTGGATCTTTAATGGAGTGTTTGTTTTGAGGGATCACCTCATACTAGGATGCATTGGTCCACCATAAAATGATCCATCAAATTTGGTGTGATGACCCAATCTCTCATTTTGTACTAGATTTATGCTTAGAAAGGATTCCATTTCTCAAACCAAACAAGTGATTAGTTTTAGAGCTAGGATCAGAGGTTGCCACTCTTTCAAGAAAAATTGGCGTTGCCACCGGACTTCTTTCGCACGGTAGCAAAAAAGGAAAAAACTATGCTCGTACCGGAGTCTCTTATACTTGAATTATTAAAAGTAATATGGAAATACTTTTTATGACAAATCTGATAACCATTTTTGTGTGACAAAACTAAATATCTCATGTATTAGTACTCAAAGTTATAAAAGTTTAGCCACACGTATTTAAAATGACATAGACGTAGTAACACTGTTCGCACTTGGGCGACCTGAGCATTTGAGAGGGCCTCATGTTACAGTGCACATGTCCATCATAAATAAACAAAAATATTTAGTGTGCCTAATTAAAGGAGAGATAAGACATCGCGAAGGTATGAAACATAAATATTATCGAAGTTATGAAAGATAAATATTAAGTTTTAGCTAGCGTTGCGATTGTTTTTATCAAAACATGGTTGTTTTGGCATGTGGTTTGTATAAAAAAATTCTCGCATCTAAGAACAGATGGACTAGGAATATTTTAACTAATAAAAGAATAAGTTTACCCCGCGCAACGGGAGGATCGTCTCACCCTACGTATGTAAAATAAGTCAACGAAACCCTCGCGCGTACCGGGACACCATGTCAGCCATGATGCGTTCCTAACGTGGCCGCTCCTCACATTTGCACAATCATTCGTCCTGCTCTTCTTCCTCCGATTCGCGCCCTCCCCGCGTCCGCCCGCCCGCCCGCCCTGCCTCACACCCACATCGGCTCAGACGCCCTTGATTCACGCGCCTTCGATCTCGTTGTCACAAGAACCACCCTCGCCACCGGTCGTCCGTGTGTGTCCCCCGTCCCTCGTGCTTGCAGAGCCCCACACGTCGCATTCCCCTTCTTCTGCCTGCTCTCACCCTAAGCTCTATCGCCACCGCTCCACCCACTCCCCCGCCCCCATATGCTCACTAACTCTCTCATCTTATGTAAAATTTGTATTTCTGTTGTAACGCATAGACACTCTACTGGTTAAGAAAAATGTTTTTTCTGGCGTCAGGCATGTTGTCGGCCAATTAATGGTCCCAAAACAACCTGTGTTTTGACCTGCATTAAAACTCGCACCCTACACGGAGAGATACGCTGCATTGCAAATCCATGTTGTGTGCGGCGGTTTGAGGTGCCGTTGAACTATTGCCACATACATCTTCTGTGGTAGCTGCAGTTCTCACATTAAAAGCCATCAAAATGCGTTTTTGCTGCGTTCATACTTCCATTAAGACCATCTCCAATGCGTTGTTTTAGGCTGCTCCTAATGAGCAGTATCTTAATACAGTTTCTTTAGTGTATGAGAGCATCTTTAGTGTATTGAACCGATGCCGATTCAAAGTCATGCCATGTAAGCATTCTAGGAACTAAGATTGTTTTTCTCCAATGTATTGAACCGATTCCTACTAATAACTAGGTCCCACGTTACATTAAAAAAACCACAAAATAATAATATCCTCTCTTAACCGCACTCTCTCCTAGGTAGTTGTTTAATGCTCATATGAGTAGTTTAATGTTTTGAATCGATTCCTAAGTAGAGTCCGGTTCCATGCATTTTTTTGTTAGAATCGACCCCTCCAATGTATTGAATCGATTCAATGCCTTCTCTCTCCTCATTTGAACCGGCTAAAACATAACATTGGAGATAGTCTGAGAAGTGTTAGGATACTATCTTCCCAATGCATGGTTTCTTATGGTGTAGTATCTTAGGCTGTTTCATTTAATTACATGCATGATCTTTACTAGTATTTGAGCATTATGGCATATTTGTGGCATGTACTAAAGCAATGCACGGGATCGATCACAATAAATTTTATGCGTTGGATTTCGAGACTGAACTGGCATCCAGATTAGATACTAGAGTACCATCTCTCTTCATTAACTATGATGCCACATCATCATTTTGCCTACATGGCAGACTTAAGATACCAGCCAGAGTGGAGCACTAGGAGCAGTCTTAGCCGGTTCAAAAAAGGAGACAATTCAATATACTGGAGTAGTCGATTCCAACAACAACAAAAATCCTGAAACCGGACTCTACATAGGAGTGCGGTTTAGTGCTATAATTCACGTAAATAGTATGAACAGGGGGAATTGCAAACTGACGGAACTTGTGTGTGGGGGGTGGGTGGGTTGTACACACTATACGCGTTTGCAATTTTCCTTTTTTTTCGAATAAGATACTCTGTACTTCCATTAGCTGGAAATCCCCTTATATAATATTCTATTTGTTCCGTAATATAAATCCTTATTCTTGAAAAGCTCCGTCTCACAATATAAGTCCATTGAGGGAATTAAAATGTAGTTGTTGCAATATTTTCACTCAACACTCTTACTTTAATGCAGAAAAAATGGATGGGTAGTTCTATTATCAAATTTAATAGGGGTATGTATGGTCCAGTAGCATTAACTTTTTCTTAGATTTAATGCTTCTTTGATTTGTGCATATGGTGGGCTTGGACTTATATTGCAAGACAGATGGAGTTTGTATGTTTAGAAGAACTATATTGATCAAAATATTCTTTGATCTGTCTAACGCATTATGTTTTCTTCAAATTAAGTAGAAGCTAAATCATCTGGTGAACTGGTATTTTTCATACGCTCCCCTGGCCCTTGGTCTTTACCATTGAAATTTCCATTGCAATGCAGGAAGGCTAGGGCCAGGCATGAGTGAAACCGGGGTGATTCTAATCAATGGCCGCCAGGAGAAGCTTGCCTTTGGAACCTCAGTAAGACAAAATTCTCAGCTTTCTCAAAACGCTTGTAAAATTTTTCTTTAACAAGGCTGTAATTCAAACTTACACTTACCATGCATGCAATGCGCAACTCCTCTGAAGGCGTACGTGACCCAAGACAACGTGCTCATGTCGACGCTGTCGGTACGGGAGGCCGTCTACTACTCGGCGCAGCTGCAGCTGCCGGACATGATGCCGACGCCGGAGAAGAGAGCGCATGCGGAGCGCGTGATCCGGGAGATGGGCCTCGGCGACGCCATCGACACGCGCATCGGCGGGCGGATCACCAAGGGCATCAGCGGCGGGCAGCGGAAGCGGATGACCATCTGCATCGAGATGCTCACGCGGCCGCGGCTGCTCTTCCTCGACGAGCCCACCAGCGGGCTCGACAGCGCCGCCTCCTACCACGTCATGAGCCACATCGCCAGGATGGCCGCCAGGGAGGGCATGACCGTCATCGCCGCCGTGCACCAGCCCAGCGGTGACGTCTTCGAGCTCTTCCACAGCCTCTGCTTGCTCGCCTACGGCAAGACCGTGTTCTTTGGGACAGTCTCTGATGCTACCCAGGTGACTCTTTTTTTCATTCTTATTCTGGACATTCTTATGCTACCCAGGTGACTCTTTTTTTCATTCTTATTCTGGACATTCTTTTTTTTTTCTTGGATCAATTTGAGCTTTTCTTTTCCATGAATTAAGACAGATGCATAGTTTTGCAATATGTCCCTCTGTTTTGCCATTGAATCTCTTGACATAACAGAGCCGCAGTCCAAAATTTCACACCAATATCTCACAGCAGCATTGTAATACCCCCTTCGTACTCTCTTTCACATTACACACCATTATCTCTCATTCTTTGGATTTTTTGTACTTCTCTCATTCTTAATAAACTAGGCTAGGTACGCTTTCTGCCGGCCCCTCGAAAATCGCATTAGCCATGTAAACTGATTTGGTGAAATTTGTCACTATTGGATTAATTTGTGGTGAAAATTTTCCCAAGATTTAGGACTTGGCAAGAAAAACAAAATACATAGAAATGAATGAGAAAACAGAACAAAAAGTTTTTTTAATGTCAAAATAAGAAGAAAATGGGACAAGTTTTAGGAGATTGCAGTGCAGCGTACCCTTAAATTTTCTTACGAAAATAAGTTAAGACATGAAACCTGTTGGCCAGAGAATGATTTGCTGACCAGCCTCAACATGAGCCTTCCAATCTAAAATTTGGGTGTATATAAGAAATAGCATGGCCATGTAGAAGATATCTGTAACACCTTGGCTATACGAGAGACAAGATGCTACCTAACTTCTAACATAATTCAATAATATAAGTTGTTTCCAACCACTATCAATTACTGACAACTAAGCTTCAACACACAAAGCCACTGTATAATTAATTAACTACAATTTCAGCAAACATAAAGACTCTAAATTTCAGCTTACAATGTTCATTAGATTATATCCGGTAAATGTAAAGTATCAACTAGTACGAACAAAATTTAAGAACGAACAATAGCAATCATCATGACACCAATTATTACAATTCATAACTCTCAACTGAAAGGTAGTCGCAGATTTATTAACTAATCTGTGAAATAAGTGATAGAGTGAGTTTCTCCATGTGACTACTCTCTTCCAAAGTATGTCGTCCTCAAAGTTTACCTAAAACAAACAAACTAGCAAAAGTGAGTCCACGACTCAGCAAATACAAATGAATAACATGGTAAGTATCGAGTCGAATACATGTCATTCACAATATTCGAATACATAAGAAATATGCTATGAATCTTATGCAAGTATGAAAATACATCCACGTCTCTTCTGCTTATACCGGTATAGCCAGTAAACACCCGTCGGTGTTCACTCAAGCCCGCATTATCCAAAATACGGGGATCCAAAACCCGTATGAAGAATCTTTCAAACGGGGATCCAATTGTCCATATTGGAATGATAGGACTTATTTGCCCATATTGGAATGATGGAACTTTCATTATCCACTCCCGTGGATGAGACATGAATGATCGAAATGGAATGAATAAAATAAATGCATTCTCTCATAGAAGCAAATTTAACATCAGCAGTGAACATAATCATGTAAGCACAGAATTACTCTTCATCTATGAAATTCATCCATAACATACTCATACAATCGTTTTGAACCAAACAAACAATCAAGGAAATTCAATATGTACTTGCCTTTCGCGTTGCAACACGTTAGGAGGTAAAGAAGGTGTCACTAACCCCGAAGTCACTCCTTCTACAACAATTAAGTTTCTCAAAACAAGTTTGACAAGGTAATATTATGATATTCGCAACGCTCTCAAACGTATTCTCAAAACCCATGATTTAATCATTTAATCTACTCAAATAAGACGACAACTAGCAGAAAACTAAAACTGGACAGCGGTCTTCTAAAATACATAATTTTTCCTCTGTTAATCATAAAAATGCATACTCAGATCCTCTGGAAAGATAACAAAATCATCTACAAAAAGTTAGTTGGTGAGATCTCCGAATTCTGCCTTTAACTGAATCTAACATGCAGTTGAAAATCTACTATCAGAAACTGACAGACAAAATGGACAGCAGTAAAGAAAATAGCTATAACTTCCAATTGGCTAAACCAAAAATTATGTTCTTTAACAATCTGAAAATCTAAGCGAATCGCCTACAAAAGTCATGTTGGGAGACATCCCTGATTCAGCCATTATCAAATTCTTATTTGTTAATTACGACGACTGCTGTAATTTGACAAGTTTCTAGACAGCAGTAAAGAATTTAACGTATCTCCCAAACTAATTCCAAATGAAGTGATCTCAGATCCTACAGAAACCTACTGAAATTTCTCACATTTCTCTAGGAGGCCCTAACCTCTAATTTCGCCTTGAACTAGACAAAAACTGATGAACAAAAGAGTACAGATTTCTGATTCAAATTGCAGCAGTGAACATGAATCACTAATCGACAACAACAATAGAAACTAATTGAACCAAACAGCGAGGAATTGATATTTACCCTAGAAGACAGATGTGAACTCGCTGAAATCCCCACGAGGTTCTCTTCTCCCTTTTCTTTTCCCTCTTCCTCTTCTTTTCTCCTTGGCCGGCGGCACCCGAATGGTTCTTCTCCCTCCCTCCTTCTTGGACAGTGGCAAGGGAGGTGGTGGTACTGTAGCAGATGGCGTGGCACTGTAGCATAGGCGTGCTACAATAGCCCTAGGGGTTTTGGCTGTTCCTAATGGGCCAAGGCTATGGGCCTTTGGCCCAAGATTTAATCCCCCTTCAAGAGAAATTCTGAAATCTTTTTTTAATTCTTGATAAAACGGTTGAAATTCAAATGTAGTTCTAAAGATTGAACGGGGTATTACAATATCTGTTTAATGCAAATTGCATACTATTTCATCACCATTGATGGCGGCGCGCGGTGCCCTCGGCAATGAAATTGTGAGTGGATCCTGAGTCTACCAGCACGAACACCGTGTGTCCCGCTATGTTGACTTGAAGTTGCATGGTGCGAATGGCCTGAATCCTGGTAAGAGCGTGCAAGGAGATTTCTGCCTGCTCGCTTAGTTCTTCGGTTGCCTCTTCGTCATCGAGTTCCAACATGTAAATGCCCTTCATTGAACAGGTGTGATTTCGGTGAAATTTTTCTGGGCAATTGTAACATAGCCCTTTGGTGCAGCGATCAACCATCTCTTCCGTGGAGAGGTGGCGGAATTTGGGTCACGGTGGTGCGGAGCGAAGACCCGGTGGTGGAGCTACGGCCGTCGACTGAGGAGGTCTAAGGCTTGGCCGAACACTTGAAGCGGGAATTGGTGCCGATGGCGCTGATTGTTTATGCCACACGGGTTGCTTGAGGTCTGCAGGTTCCCCCTGGATGCGCACTTCATATGCTCATGCAAGGCTCATGGCTGTCTGCAAGTTTGTCGGATGTTGGAGCTCCACATCAGTGCGTAGAGGCTTCAACAGACCAACAGTAAACAGTTGTACTTGTTGCGTTGGCGAGAGTGGATCGGCACAACAGAGAAGAGCTAAAAACTGTCGCTGATAATCTTCCACTGAACCGGTACGTCACAGCTGCGCTAATTCCCCTAATAGATTACTTCGGATGGGAGGCCCGAAGCGCATGTTGACAAAATCAGCAAATCGTGGCCAGGACAGCACACCCTCATCGCGTTCAAGCTAGTAGAACCATTGCTGAGCCATGCCTGTGAGGTGATAAGACGCAAGCCAAACTTTCTCTTCTTCCATAGTCCTTTGGCCACGAAAAAATTGATCGCATCTATTAAGCCAGGGTAGTAGGTCTTCTTCCCCGTCGTAAGTCAGGAAGTTGAGCTTGTGGTATCGAGGTGCACTATGTCGCTCATCATCCCTTCCTCTCTGCCGGCAATAGAGCCTGTCGGTTGAGTTGGCTTCGTGTGGCGAAATTTCGGAGCTTCCTAAGTTAGAGTCTTTGTGATGGCGGCTGTATTAGTACTTTCTTTGCTCACGCCGCTCGTGGAGTTCATCTCGCAGCATTGTCTTGTCGCCAGGAACTTGCTTGAGAATCAGATCAAGCTGTCGGCTCAGGTCATCGATGGTCTTGGGTTCGCTCATACTCGAAGGCAGCGAAGTACGCGCGGTGGTAGGCTCTGATACCAAATTGATGTGGCTCAGCTTTCGGTGTTGCATGAGGGGAGGATGCATGCGTTCGTGTGCTTGTGGATTGGAACGGAGGAGATAATGTTGTTTAGGCAATGGAGGGCAGTCGCCTTCCAAGTCACGAGCGGACGGTTCGGCCGTCGTGTTGGAAGCTCTGAACTGCAGAACTATTTTGGTGATAAACTTTATTGATGTTCAAGCAATACATTGTCTCCTTATATTTATAGAGACAACTGTAACAGTATGTATCTAATTCGGATGAGTATACAAAGGAAACTATTAATTGGAAGGTAACTATTCATGGTAAAGAAAACTAACTAGTTCTGGACTTCTACTCGGACTCTGCCTGAACTATGTTGTTGCCGGACTGTACATAGTCTTGTGCTGCCGCCGAACTAGAACCGGACAGCACTGTCGATCCTTTAGTCTTGTTGCGACGCTGATACGGCAATCCCCAATATGAGTACGTAACATGAGATTCATGCATGAGCGGATGAGCCCACGAAGAATTCACACTGCCACCCGACTAGAGATCTCGGGCAGCTAGTGGCCTGGTAGCTGACAGCTTAATAATTGAACAAGGATAATGTGATTATAGAAGTTTCTTATTAGTTATTACAAAAGTTTAATCTATAAGTTATTGTATGTGATGTATATTCACTTCTTGCAGTTCTTTACTCTAAGTGGCTTCCCATGTCCACACCTGAGGAACCCATCTGACCACTTTCTGAAAACAATCAACAAAGATTTTGACGAGGTTTATGTTCTTGTCGTTTTATTACATATATGTCCTGAATAATACTTATTTTTCTTCTTTAGCTAATATGATCTTATATGTAGGAAATTGTGGAAGGTTCCAAAGCTAAGGGAAAAATAGCAGCTGAAGCAATAGACATTCTGACAAATGCTTATCAATCCTCTAGTTATTCAGAAAAAACAGCTAACCAAATAGTTGAGATGAAAGAGATGGTAAGTTGTTTGTAATCCATTTTCCTGAAGAATGGAAATGGTATTTGTTTGGTCATAAAACTTTTTACGATTATTAAAAAAAACTGTGTGGACGAATAGGTAGTGTTATAGTAATTCCAAAACAATTCTAAGAAATAGTAATCTGAAATAGCAAGTCCAATCTTACAATCATGTGATTTTCCATTTCAATGAACCTACACAGAACTTTTCCATTTCAATGAACCTACACAGAACTTTTCTGGCTACGAGCTATATGGCATATCTGCCTTAATAACTTTACCTTTCTGTCTAGAAAGTGCCATGAGAAATTGTCAATTCTTCAAAATTCCTCCAAGGCTCCATTTTATCCATAAGTTACTAGAAATGCCTCATAGAAGAGTATCACACAGTAGTAGTTGGTTGATCGAGCGATGTTTACACTGCATATGTTAAAAAAAATGGTACTTCTGGATAATTATAAGTCTAATATGTTCTGTATTGTAGGGAGGAGCTCCATTTAGGAAGAGAGAGCAAGCCAGCTTCTCTACAAAGCTCCTTGTGCTCACAAGAAGGTCATTCATAAACATGCACAGGGACATAGGATACTATTGGATGCGTTTGGCCATTTATATTGGCATTGGCATTTGTCTTGGCACTATCTTCTACCAAGTTGGCTATAATTACAGTTCTATCCAGGTAAGTTAAATGATGTGATATTCAGGGCTAAATAGAACTATATTCTAAATATTAGTAACATTGATAATTTCTCCTAATTTTTCAGACTAGATGTGAAGTAATAATGTATACAACCGCACTTCTAACTTTCATGGCAATTGGTGGATTCCCTTCTTTCGTAGAGGACATAAAGGTTGCTTTCTCTCCCATCAAAAGTGACATTTGTGCTAAAGATTGTTTTTTGTTCCAAATTAAATTCTATTGTGAAACAATTTTGTTGCATGGAGTATAAACAATATTATTACTTAAATGGTATCTATTCATGATTCCATGATTCATTTGCTCTTGAAGAAAAGAATTTCCAAATTACTAATTATCTTAATCAAATGTTTGTAAAAGTGCATGCTAAAATACTTTACTCAAACTTAGGCTTTATTGGAAATAACTCATGATACAGGTGACTTTACAAAATCGGATGCTTAGTACAAGATTATCTGAAAATAAAATAGTCTAATTGCTTTAAGAAAAGATCTTCCAGCTCTAAATAAAAATATATTTGCACAAACCACAGTTATATCAAATACTCTTTATAGTAACAATATGTTTAAGTGCAGATGAAACCAATTTCTAATACTGTGCATACTGTTGCTACTGTTGTGCTACCTCTCCTGATTGTGCTACTGCTGCAGATGATACTATATTAAGTTCGTAAGAGCAGTGGTACTCTGGCTAAATATGGAATGCTATACATAATTTGTCTTCTTTAAATGATTAGTTAAGCTGGAAGAAATTATTTCCATAGTTTACTAAAATTGGTGCTGACCTGGACATAAATCTTATGCCCACCAAACTCATGATCATATTGTACTATTAATTCAGGTATTCAGAAGAGAGAGGCTGAGTGGTCATTACGGTGTAGTAGAGTTTGTCATCTCAAACACCCTCTCAGCTACTCCATACCTTGCTGTCGTCACTGTGATCCCCGGCGCGATGCTGTACTACCTCACAGGGCTAACAAAAGGAGTAGATCACTTCACCTACTTCGTCATCACCCTCTGCATGTGCACGCTGCTGGTTGAGAGCATAATGATGATCATCGCTGCCATCGTACCGGACTTCCTCATGGGCATCATCATCGGAGCCGGGGTGCAGGGGGTGATGATGCTCACCGGCGGCTTCTTTCGCCTTCCCAATGAGCTCCCGAAGCCGATATGGAAGTACCCTTGCTACTACATCTCCTTCCACAAATATGCAGTGCAGGGGTTCTACAAAAATGAGTTCATTGGGCTGACATTCCCAAGTGATCAGCTGATCGAGGCTAATGTCACCATTAGTGGTCTTCAAGTCCTGCAGGAGAAGCTGCAGGTGGAGATGGGGTACTCCAAATGGGTTAACCTTGCCATCCTATGTGGAATGATGGTGCTGTACAGGACGATGTTCTTCGCTATTGTCAAGATTGCAGAGGAAGTCAGGCCAAAAGTGAGAGGGATGAAATATAAATGGTCTAAGTAGTTGTCTTACTCCTTTTTGTTTCCTTTTCCCCCTGATATTTATCTTGTCCTATTGTACTGAGCCCGTCAGCAGCACGACACACTGTGGCTGTATGGTATTTTTATTTGAGGGGAAAATCAGTAAACCCCAGCAAAAGATTGTGTATTCACAAATGTATGATATAAAAGTTGAAAGTACTAAATATACCAAACATATTTGTTTACTGCTGCATTTACATTTGCTTGCTGTTAGTGATCCTTTTTGTGAGATTTGAGTACTAATATGTACAAGACCCTTAAAAACCAAATAACATGCTCTCCATCTCCACCTTCCTCTCTCTTCTCGGCTTCCAACTACCACTCCAGTGCTTCCCCCTCGACACCGCTTAGGCCCAGCTAGCTCTCGATGCCCACCAGTTGTTTTGCCATCATCGACTTGCACACCTAAAAAGCCTGTTTGGGTAGAGGTGATTTTTGGGAATTCTTAAGTTCAAACGATCTGGACAGAAAGGAGATTGTCTCTAGCTATGGTTGTTTGCTTTTCTTCATTTCACAGGTCTCAGTTACAGATATGCATCGAAATTCTAGACTCATTAACATTTCTTCATCAAATCTTTCTGCACATGGAATCAAGACATCCATAACAAACAAGTACATGAACAGTTATCAAAAACATCACCGCAGAAAATAAAAAAGGTTACCAAATTTTTTTTTGCATATAATTAGTTTTCCGCTGTCTTCGAACAGACTAAAAACCTAGTCGCTCTTTCCAAAAAAAAATTGTAAAAAAAATAACACGCTCACAAAATGAACGATCATCAGCATATGCTCAGATTCTAGATGTGAGACCCCGACGTTTATTAAGCTCATAATACTTAGTCATCCAATTGACCCTAGTATTATCAACCAAATAAACCCGGTCTCGAGAGATGTATACTTCCCATAATGCAGTACACATACCTCACAACAAAAGAATGCATCAATTCCATACAACACATAGTACATAAGCAACAAACCAGAAGTTAACATTAATATGGAATAGATATTACAAAAGAGAGGCCGACCGGCCAAATAACAAATACAGAACTAAATAAACAGCGGAAGCAAAAGTGCCATAAGATGGCCATAACAAAAGCCAATTAGTGTGCCTTTACCCACAAGGCAACTAACCGGACCGCCAAGCTCGTCGTCAAACCCGAAGCACAACTCGCAAGAGTGAAGCCCTTGGGGCCCACCTCCTTCCTCTGCAACAAAAGTCACAAAAATACCACAACCACGGGCAGATGAGTACATAAAGTACTCCGCAAGACTTACGTGTGAGATAACAGAACTATAAATAGCTACATGCAAGCTTTATTTAAGTGGATGAGGCTTTGGACTCATTTTAGCATAAAGCAAGTTTCATTTGCAATAACATAATAGATTGAAGGCAATTTGACAAAGCATTTTAATTGTTGAAATTCAACGAGGTAGTAACATAGTAACAACAACAAGGACAAACTAGAAGTGACTAACCCAAGTCACCACAACAATAGCATGAACTCCCCGTTCATACCAACCATGTCAAGTTTTAATTAAAGGTTGTAGTCTAGTTCTCACGGGCGTTCCGGCGTGTCCATAACCTAGGACGAGGCTATTGAATAGTTTTAACCTGCAGGGTGTACCAATGTACCCACACGCCGACCGTCTTTCCTTTAAGCACACTACCTTAGGTGTGTGCCGCACGGCTAAGTCCTACGAGACATTTCCAATGGACAATGCTAATTTGAGTCGCACAACCCACGGGAGAAAGAGACATCACACAACCTTCAGGAAGCTAATGCTCCTCCCACATCACACACACATTTTATCTTTAAAACACACCAACCGAAAGTGACCCCAATTAACACCGCCCAAAGTACTTAGTCAAGAGGGTCCCATATCCCCTCGTGTGGTTAGCACGTAAAATTGCTCGTAACAGTGGCGCAAGTAACTCGGTCCTAATGACTCAGCATACTACCACATTCCAAAACCACACCATCCATCCAATATGCCCAAGTCCAAACAGTTTTCATTTTTATTTGTTTACAAATCATACAAGGGACATAATGGATTGATAGTTTTTGTGTGATCAAGGTTATCGACATAATGTCGACAACCGCCCATTTCTACCGTTATCTAAGCATTGCTAAGCATGACACCGTAAAAGCAATAAAAGAGCATACTTAAATCACCGGGCTCTAATTCACCAGCGATATTAGTAACTTATGGTTTGTAGCAGGGGGTAACAATTTAGGGGCAACTATGCAATAGGAATAGCTACCTCTAAACGATAAAATACTTTGACACAAAAGCATGCATACATACAAGTTAAACGAAATATTAGACTTTAAAGTAATGGGACAATGAGGGAAATGATCAAACTGCTTGCCTTTACTGTTGCTGGCCAATTTGTTGCTGAGGATCGCTCACGGGTTCAAAGTACTCGTCGACACCTAATCGGAAAGACGAAAACAATCGATAAGAACGACGAAAACGACAAAGACAGCACAGCAACCGAACTCCAAACACTCTGAATTTTCTACAGCAGCAAGAGGGTGATTTTTAGAGAATTTAGCAACAAGAACCAATGGATTTGGATTCTCAATGCAAAAGATATGAGCAAAACAATTCTGCTCAGCCCTAAAATACCAAACTGCACTATTCACTAATTTAATTATGAGGCAACATTTTCTAGAAAAGAAGTGAAGCTGAGATTTTTACTGCAAGGCCAGCACCTCATGAGATGAATAACACAATTGAGTTCATCCCATTTGGAGCTATGTTGCACTTTCTACAATTTCTCAAAAACAAGAACTTGAACAAAATTATAATGCACAAGTCCTCATTTTTATAATAGCAACAAGCTCAAAACTAATTTTCATAGTAAGTTCATTAATAGAGGAAACCAACAAAGTTGGATTCACTCAAAAATAATCTACAGAGCATTAGTTATGTATTTTACAAGTTAGACATTATTTTGAGTGTATATTTAAAGTGAGTTTTAAAATCTAATGGCAAAACTGTGCTCTGGAGCTGAACTCAACTTACAATCATTTTTGGATTAAAGTCAAGTTCAAGACAGAGCTAACACAATTTGAATGACCTCATTTGGATTTAGAATGAATTAGTTATGATATTTTGAAGTTCATACCTTTTCAGTTTATAAATAAGAGTTCACTGGAATTGCTAAAACCAAAAGAGAGGGGGAGGACGTGAACCGTTGATCTAAATCAAACGGCCCAAGACCTCCAGAGGAAACGCGCACGCGCCTGCGCAGGTCTAGAGAACACGGGCCGTTGATCTTGGATCCAACGGTCCATGTCCTCCCTGCCACGCTGCGCGCAACAGAGGGGAGGTCGTGGCCGTTGATACCGCATCCAACGAACCACAACACAAGAGGGAGGACCGGGACGGTCCAGATCAAACGAGGGAGGTCCTGGACGGCTGAGATCTTCCAAAGGAAGATCTAAACTATCAAGATCTCCCCAAGGAAGATCTACATCGTCAAGACCTCTCGAGGGAGGTCCTGGACGGTCCAGATTTTCCAAGGGAGGACCTTAATGGCCTAGATTGTCCCAGGGAGGACCTTAACGGTCAAGACAACAACAAAGAGGTCCTGGGCGGTTCAGATCCACTTGGGGTGGTCCTGAACGGCCAAGATCTAACAAAGGAGGTCCTAAGCGGCTCAGATTTCCTTTGGGAGGTCCTGGGCGGCTAAGATTTACCCGAGGAGGTCCACAAGGTTAAGAGGACCTCTGGGAGGTCCTACACGGTGGAGATCAACACAGGAGGACCTCAACGGCTAAGATCTCCCACAAGGAGGTCCTAGCGGTCAAGATCGCAAGGAGGAGGTCTGGGGTTGTCCCTACAAAAGACCGGGGTGGTCTTTGCAAAGAGGACCCCGAGGGAGGTCCAAGATGGCTAAGATGGCCCAGGAGGTCTGGCCAGAGACCTAAGATGGACGGCACAAGACCTCGCACGCAGCACTAAGGATACATTAAAAGCTACAACGATTGGAGGTGATTAGCCAAAAATGGGGGAGGTCTTTGTCTTAACGACAAAGGCACGGTGCCATGGTCGTCCGACAAAATCCCGAGAGGCTACCAAGGCTCGACGCCGGCGATGAGGACCTCACCGGCGCCATCTAAGGACACCAACGTGTGCGCAATAGTGTTGCGCACACGCCAGGACCATTCCCGGCTGCGGGGGTGGCCCTGAACGGCGACGAGCCGAAGATTGGCGGCGCAGAGACACACGGCCAAAACACAAACAGCGATAATGAGCTCCGCAGCGAACATTCAAGCGTGCAGCCAAGCTCGCAACAACATACATGCAGTGCAAGATCTCACGGACTACCGGGAGGGTTACTGGAGGTCGCGGAGGTGCCGAGGAGGTTGGGGACGTGGATGACCGGAGTTGGGGAAGAAGGGTTGCTCCACGGCCAACTCCAAGCTCCAAGCTCCAAGCTCCAAGTTAGGCCTCTCTGAAAATGTCCCAACCAATTTAGTTAGGGCTTTTGGTCACAGAGGGTAGTGGCTTAGATTGAAGCAACGAGACGGAGAGGAAAAGCCACGGAGCACCGAGCCACCGAGGAGCTCCAAGGGCAACAATGGCGCCAAGGAGGTCGGGGTGGTTTGAGCTCCAGAATCGAGAGTAATTGGTGAATGGTGGAAAAGAAGCCAAGGAAAACAATGGGGAGGTTTTATAGCTAGGGCAAAAGAGGTCTGGACCACGGGTTAAGCTCATGGTGAGCTTAGCCCAAGGGAGGTCCACGGCTTGGACAGACGTAGAGGTGACAGAGCAGCAAGACAATGACTTTTGGCTAAAAGCTCGACCGCATTAAATGCTGCAGCAAAGAGCCGTTGGGACAAGACAGATCATCGCCTCCTCCATCGCCATGGCGTGACGCGCCAGAGCTAGGAGAAGAACAGAGTTGCCCACCACCGTCCGATTAGAAATGAGGGGAGGTCGTGACCTCAGATCTAAATCAAAGCAGTAAGTTTTTAAAAGGAGAAGGAGGAGATCACCGCCATTGATCTGGACTAGGAGGTCGTGACCTCCGATTTCCATAATGAATCAAGACGTGGAAAAAGGACAGAGGTCCAAGGCGTTGGATTTCAATCCAACGGTGCGGACCTCTGTGAGGTCTTAACCGCATTACCGAACTTAAGAACAAGAGGGGAGGTCATGGCCTTTGGATTTAAATCCAAGGCGCACAACCAAAGGGAGGTCCTAGCACTACGCAGAAGCGCACAAGAGGTTATGGCCATCGATTAAGATCTAATGGTGATGAGAGGGCGAGGAGGTGCGAGACGTTATGCAGAAGGCAAGGGAGGTCAGACCTTTGGATTTTTGATCCAACGGTTACGATCAAAAGAGGGGAGGTCTGAGCTTGCGAACGCACTGTGGAGATCATGGCCTTTAGATTTAAATCTAAGGGCTACGACCTCACGTCTTGTGGGAGGTCTAATGCGACAAGACAAGGAGGAGGTCGTGTAGTGGATTTTAAATCCAACGGTGCACAACATGAGATGGGGAGGTTGTGAGCGCTGGATATTTTGAGGGAGGTGGTGGGTCGCTGGATCGATCCAACGGCCACGACCTCAACAAAGTGGGAGGTTTGCTTAGTTCAACGGTGAGGGAGGTCATGGCCATGGATCTTGGATCCAAGGGCTACGACCTCAAGTGAGTGCAAAAGGGGATCTGAGTAGTTTGAGAGCGGGAGGTCGAGGCCATGGATTTTGATCCAATGCCAAGACCCGATGAGGCGGGAGGTCTGATCGAGTATATTGAGGAGGAGGTCGTGGGTGTTGGATTTGATCCAACGGCCACGACCTCAACAAATGGGATGACCTCGCTGCGATGGTTTAACACTCGAGGAGGTCTTTGAGGTTTAACACGTGGGAGGTCATGACCATGGATCACCGATCCAACGGCAATGACCTCATGAGGTGGGAGATCTTTGCGGTGTTGATCGCGGAGGAGGTCGTGGTGTTGGATGTTAATCCAACGGCTACGACATTTGATCAAGGTGGAGAGGAGGTCTGACGAGCCGTGGGAAAAGGTTAATGGACCGACTTTGGGAAAGAGGCTAGCCCAAGGAACAGTGTAGGCTTTTAAGTTTAGTTTTTAACAGCTGAAACTTAGCAGAATTATTTGAGATAGCAAATGAACTCCAAAATTCATGAAATTTTAACTGGAGCTTGCTGACAATGAGATTAACCCTACATAAAATTTCCAGAGGTTATTATGCAATGCATTTTTCTCAGGAAATTCGTGAAGGTTGTTTAAAGGATTGTTTTACCTCCAAAATTTATCAAACAAGTTTTACAACTTGTGATATTTTTCAGAGGGGTCCCACATTAGTTTTAGGACCAAGGAAAATATTTCCAAATGTTTGGCACAAGATTTAAGATAAACGGAGAATGAGTTTGACTTTTGGTCAACCAGAGCTTTGTGTTTTTGGATTACACAACTCTTGGACAAGAATTACATGAGAGAATAGGGGTTTTCAAGATGTGGGAAAAAGTTTTAATTTCTACACATATAATTATACTTGAACAAACCCTAATTATACATTTGGGATGTTACAAAATCTCCCCCCCTTACAAAAATCTCGTCCCGAGATTTTGGCTCAGGCGGGGAAGAAAGAGGGGCAGTCCGCATGCAGACGATTTTCCCGCTTCCAAGTAGCTTCATCCACAGAATGATTTGGACATTGAACTTTTAGGATCTTGAGGACACGATTCCTTGATCTTCGTTTAGCTTCTTCAAAGATACAAACCTTCCTTTAAGACTCTTATCCATTTATAATATTTTTGTTGTCTTTGGGACCTAATTCTCGAACTATGTTCGATCCAACCAACACTTTATTTAGTTACATATTGCTCAGCTCGTTTCTTGACGAGCGGATCTTATTGATTTGTTTTATTGCATTGTTTCTCGTTAAGTCACGATTACGACCTAACTTCTTGCACAACAAGAGTTTCCAGCGAGCTTCTCTCTTTGGAACACGAGGCACTTCTTTGAGCGAGGGCGCATGGACACATCATGTATCCCTTCAAGTGCAGCGGGTAATTTCAACTTATAGGCGACAGCCCCTTTCTTTTTGATGATGCGGTAAGGATCCACATATCGAGGAGCCAACTTGCCCATAACGACGAAATGTTGATGGCCCTTTCGGTCTGACCATCAGTTTGATGAGGGTAGGTGATCTGAAAGAAACTTCGAGTTTCAGTAGCCTCTTATAGGCTATGCCAAAATTGAGGCGTGAGCGGAGAAGCACGATCAAGACGATTGTCTTGATTACACGTGCAAATTTACGATCACGGAATATGTAGAGATACTTTGGAAAACCTACAAGAAGGTTATTTTTGACGATGAGAGCTTGTTCTTGATTCGATGGTTGGTGGTGCATGGCCGTTGTTAGTTGGTGGAATGATTTGTGCGGTTAATTCGAAACAACATGCAGTTAATTCGGGGCGATTTATTTGGTTAATTCCGGTAATAACGGGATCTCGACTGCTAACTAGCCATCTGAGTCATCCCCATGACTAGCTATCTTAGAGGACTATGGCCATTCTTAGTTGGTGGAGCAATTTGTGCGGTTACTCCACTAACAAAGCGAGACCTTGGTGGGTTAACTAGCTATCTGAGTCATCCCTCATGACTAGTCTCTTACAAGGATTATGGCCATTTAGGCCATGGAGTTGGAGAAATAATGATTATGTGATGCCCTTAGATGTATAGGAAGGAATGGTGCCACTTCGTCACACGGTTGATGACAACCCAGATGACATCGTTATTTTCTTGGGGTTCGATGTAGACTAGTAGACCTTTTTGGAATCGGGCGATCAGGGTACCATCTTGATGGCCTTTTCGCGTTCTCGAGCAGGAGGCATCCGGAAGATCTTGGGAAAGACATCGGCGAAGTCACACCTGCTTTGGAACTTCACGAATATCGAGCGGCTTTGCTTTAAGAGTGAAAAGATGTGGACCTTGCGGCTCGTGAGCAATGAACACTGCTCACCGAAGGGACTTGTGAGGTAGATAAGCTTCTGGTGCAATCGATTTATCCCATCTGTGGAGACAACCAATCCATTTCAATGGTTTGCACGAGGTTTAGAGGTAATTTTGGCATGGATTCCACTTCCTCAATCTCAACAGAGGACATTCCGACACTCGGACTCGACTCTCAACTCCAAACCGGAGAGTGAATGAGCAACGAAACCAATCAAAGGAGCTAAAAGGAGACCACCAACAAAAAGAAAAGGCGAGGTACAAAAGATGAGATGCTCTGAATCGAATAAAATAATATCGGGCAAGAGTTAGCGAAGCGTACCTAACACGACGTCGGTGCCTCGAGCTTTCTCGGTTGAGATGGAGTCATTTGGATTACAAGCGATCCTTTCTTTGCTTCAAAGGGCAATTGTTGGCGTAGTGCCCTTATAGTTGCGAAGAAACAAGTGATCGGCAAATGGATTGCTATGCTTCACAGGTAATTGTTGGCGTAGTGCCCCTTCTTGCTAAAAAAACAAGTGATCCGGCATCGATTTGCGGGGACCACCTTGCGACTCGCAGGTGCGTGATGGAGGCACGACTGCGGCGACAAAGGTTCTTGCAAGCTTCTTAGGACAATTATTAGCATAGTGGCCCTTGAGATTGCGAGAAGAGACAAGTGACACCGGCGACCTTCTTTGGAGTCACCCTGAGTCCTCTATTGACACCTGCGACGATCCTCTGACTTTCTCTTTCTGCCCACAGCAACAACAGGATTTTCAGCCACAAGCTGAAAGTCGGGGAAGGTATAAACTGGTAATTTGTCTCTCAGCTCCTCAGACAAATCCCCCAAGAACTTCTCTGGTTTGGAGGCATTGGTGATTGCAATGCTTGCAGACGACCGAAAACAATATCATTGTAGTTCAATGACTTGGCAATCACCAGGTTCAAGCTACACTCCTTGGGATAGTGATCGCTTCCCTCGCAAAGGAAACAAGTAACTTTGGCGATTGGACAATCTTCGGGTAAATGGTCTTCATCACAGTTTGGACAAGCAGAAGTACACTGATTGCTGTAGTGTCCTTCCTCACCACAAGCGCCGACAAACCTTGACTTTTCCTAGTTAGCAATCATCGTGAAATGCCCTTCTTCGCCACGACTAAGGCAAAAGAAGGATTTTCATCCCAACCAACTTAGCGACCTAGTCATTCTTTGATGCCTTGCACATCCTGCTTTCTGAAGAGATGGGTTAGCAAGGAAACACGAAGATTAGAAGCTAAAGAACGGGAAAGGAGAAGCCAATGATTAGGGGGATGAAATACCACCCTAACCGAGAGCTAACAAAACAGGTGGTATAGAACCCTACCGAGTTAATAACGGATTAGATGATAGTAAATGTAAACTAATGAAACAAGCAGAATAAAAGAAGTTATAGGGAGCATAATAAAGGAGAAACAAAAACAGCAAGGAAATGCACTTTAAAAGCTCCCAAAATGACTCCAAAACAGCAAGGAAGACATAAGATTAAAGGCCAACTTCCCAACACAACTAACTTGTATTGAATGAACGAGTAATTGGTTGAGAAGATTAAAAATCAGATTGTAAGATGAGATCTAAACTATTAGAGAGCAAGGTTAGTGCAGCGAAATAAGTGCTAGATACTTAGCTAGCTAGTATCACATCTTACCCTTTTATTCCCACAAATTTTAGTTGATTTAACCTCTCATTTTCTACCCTATTTAGAACCTTTGAGCTTGCTGTCCGGAAATTGACGCTTGCTGTCCAGATTTTGCATCCAAGCTTCTAGTCGAAATTGGCCATTCCAGAAGCTTCAAAACCTTGTAGATGGGCAGCTAACACTTCAATTTGCCAAACTCATTGATTCCCCAAAACCCCATTAATCGACAACAACTATTTTGTAGAAGGGAAGAGAGGAAAACAACTTTTAAAACTTAAATTAGAGGGAGATGAGAAGAAAGCTAAGATAGATGAGGAGTAAAATCCGAGAATTTTCTTAAGCTTTCAAAACTCATTGATACTTTGAAATTAGGTTTTCAAAATACCTAAAAACGACCAAGCTTGCGTTACTACGGTCGATATAGCTCGATACCAACTTTTGTGAGACCCGGCGTTTATTAAGCTCATAATACTTAGTCATCCAATTGACCCTAGTATTATCAACCAAATAAACCCGGTCTCGAGAGATGTATACTTCCCAGAATGCAGTACACATACCTCACAACAAAAGAATGCATCAATTCCATACAACACATAGTACATAAGCAACAAACCGAAGTTAACATTAATATGGAATAGATATTACAAAAGAGGCCGATAGGCCAAATAACAAATCTGAGAACTAAATAAGCAATGAAGCAAAAGTGCCATAAGATGGCCATAACAAAAGCCAATTAGTGTGCCTTTACCCACAAGGCAACTAACAGGACCGCCAAGCTAGTCGTCAAACCCGAAGCACAACTTCATAAGAGTGAAGCCCTTGGGGCCCACCTCCTTCCTCTGCAACAAAAGCCACAAAAATGCCACAACCACGAGGCGAGATGAGTACATAAAGTACTCCATAAGACTTACGTGTGAGATAACAGAACTATAAATAGCTACATGCAAGCTTTATTTAAGTGGATGAGGCTTTGGACTCATTTTAGCATAAAGCAAGTTTCATTTGCAATAACATAATAGATTGAAGGCAATTTGACAAAGCATTTTAATTGTTGAAATTCAACGAGGTAGTAACATAGTAACAACAACAAGGACAAACTAGAAGTGACTAACCCAAGTCACCACAACAATAGCATGAACTCCCGTTCATACCAACCATGTCAAGTTTTAATTAAAGGTTGTAGTCTAGTTCTCACGCAGGCGTTTCGGCGTGTCCATAACCTAGGGCGAGGCTATTGAATAGTTTTAACCTGCGAGGGTGTACCAATGTACCCACACGTCGGACCGCCTTTCCTTTAAGCACACTACCTTAGGTGTCTTTGGCAGCTAAGTCTCTGAGACATTTCCAATGGACAATGCTAATTCAGTCGCACAACCCACGGGGAGAAAGAGACATCACACAACCTTCAGGAAGCTAATGCTCCCTCCCACATCACACACACATTTTATCTTTAAAACACACCAACCGAGCGACCCCAATTAACACCGCCCAAAGTACTTAGTCAAGAGGGTCCCATATCCCCTCGTGTGGTTAGCACATAAAATTGCTCGAGCGGTGGCGCAAGTAACTCGGTCCTTAATGACTCGGGCATACTACCACATTCCAAAAACCACACCATCCATCCAATATGCCCAAGTCCAAACAGTTTTCATTTTTATTTGTTTACAAATCATACAAGGGACATAATGGAATGATAGTTTTGTGTGATCAAGGTTATCGACATAATGTCGACAACCGCCCATTTCTACCGTTATCTAAGCATTGCTAAGCATGACACCGTAAAAGCAATAAAAGAGCATACTTAAATCACGGGCTCTAATTCACCAGCGATATTAGTAACTTATGGTTTGTGGCAGGGGTAACAATTTAGGGCAACTATGCAATAGGAATAGCTACCTCTAAGCGATAAAATACTTTGACACAAAAGCATGCATACATACAAGTTAAACGAAATATTAGACTTTAAAGTAATGGGACAATGAGGAAATGATCAAACTGCTTGCCTTTACTGTTGCTGGCCAATTTGTTGCTGAGGATCGCTCACGGGTTCAAAGTACTAAATCGACACCTAATCGGAAAGAGCGAAAACAATCGATAAGAACGCGAAAACGACAAAGACAGCACAGCAACCGAACTCCAAACACTCTGAATTTTCTACAGCAGCAAGAGGGTGATTTTTAGGGAATTTAGCAACAAGAACCAATGGATTTGGATTCTCAATGCAAAAGATATGAGCAAAACAATTCTGCTCAGCCCTAAAATACCAAACTGCACTATTCACTAATTTAATTATGAGGCAACATTTTCTAGAAAAGAAGTGAAGCTGAGATTTTTACTGCAAGGCCAGCACCTCATGAGATGAATAACACAATTGAGTTCATCCCATTTGGAGCTATGTTGCACTTTCTACAATTTCTCAAAAACAAGAACTTGAACAAAATTATAATGCACAAGTCCTCATTTTTATAATAGCAACAAGCTCAAAACTAATTTTCATAGTAAGTTCATTAATAGAGAAACCAACAAAGTTGGATTCACTCAAAAATAATCTACAGAGCATTAGTTATGTATTTTACAAGTTAGACATTATTTTGAGTGTATATTTAAAGTGAGTTTTAAAATCTAATGGCAAAACTGTGCTCTGGAGCTGAACTCAACTTACAATCATTTTTGGATTAAAGTCAAGTTCAAGACAGAGCTAACACAATTTGAATGACCTCATTTGGATTTAGAATGAATTAGTTATGATATTTTGAAGTTCATACCTTTTAGGTTTATAAATAAGAGTTCACTTGGAATTGCTAAAACCAAAGAGAGGGAGGACGTGAACCGTTGATCTAAATCAAGCGGCCCAAGACCTCCAGAGGAAAGCGCGCAGCGCTACTTGTGAGTCTAGAGAACACGGGCCGTTGATCTTGGATCAACGGTCCATGTCCTCCCCGCCACGCAGCTACAACAAAAGGGAGGTCGTGGCCGTTGATCGCATCCAACGAACCACAACACAAGAGGGAGGACCGGACGGTCCAGATCAAACGAGGAGGTCTGGGCGGTGAGATCTTCCAAGGAAGATCTAAACTATCAAGATCTCCCCAAGGAAGATCTACATCGTCAAGACCTCTCGAGGAGGTCTGGGCCAGTCCAGATTTTCAAGGGAGGACCTTAATGGCCTAGATTGTCCCGGGGAGGACCTTAACGGTCAAGACAACAACAAAGAGGTCTGGGCGGTTCAGATCCACTTGGGGTGGTCTGAGCGGCCAAGATCTAACAAAGGGAGGTCCTAAGCGGCTCAGATTTCCTTTGGGAGGTGCAGGCTAAGATTACCGAGGAGGTCCACAAGGTTAAGAGGACCTCGGGGAGGTCCTACGGTGGAGATCAACACGGGGAGGACCTCAGCGGCTAAGATCTCCACAAGGAGGTCCTAGCGGTCAAGATCGCAAGGAGGGAGGTCTGGGGTTGTCCTACAAAAGACCGGGGTGGTCTTTGCAAAGAGGACCCCAGGGGAGGTCCAAGATGGCTAAGATGGCCAGGAGGTCTGGCCGTGAACCTAAGATGGGCGGCACAAGACCTGCATGACTGACACTAAGGATACATTAAAAGCTACAGCGATTGGAGGTGATTAGCCAAAAATGGGGAGGTCTTTGTCTTAACGACAAAGGCACGGTGCCATGGTCGTCCGACAAAATCCCGAGAGGCTACCAAGGCTCGGCGCGCGATGAGGACCTCACGGCGCCATCTAAGGACACCAGCGTGTGCGCAATAGTGTTGCGCTGCCGGAGATCATTCGGTGCGAGGGTGGCCTGAGCGGCGGACGAGCCGAAGATTGGCGGCCTTGAGAGACACACGGCCAAAACACAAACAGCGATAATGAGCTCCGCGTGAACATTCAAGCGTGTGCCAAGCTCGCAACAACATACATGCAGTGCCGGCATCTCACGGGACTACCGGGAGGGTTACACGGAGGTCGCGGAGGTCTTGAGGAGGTTGGGGCGTGGATGACCGGAGTTGGGGAAGAAGGGTTGCTCCACGGCCAACTCCAAGCTCCAAGCTCCAAGCTCCAAGTTAGGCCTCTCTGAAAATGTCCCAACCAATTTAGTTAGGGCTTTTGGTCACAGAGGGTAGTGGCTTAGATTGAAGCAACGAGGCGGAGAGGAAAAGCCACGGAGCACCTTGAGCCACCGAGGAGCTCCAAGGGCAACAATGGCGGCCAAGGAGGTTGGGGTGGTTTGAGCTCCACGAATCGAGAGTAATTGGTGAATGGTGGAAAAGAAGCCAAGGAAAACAATGGGGAGGTTTTATAGCTAGGGCAAAGAGGTCTGGACCACGGGTTAAGCTCATGGTGAGCTTAGCCCAAGGAGATCCACGGCTTGGGCAGGGACGTAGAGGTGGCAGAGGCGAGGCACACTGCAGCGACTTTGGAGTAAAAAGCTCGACCCGCATTAAATGCTGCGAGCAAAGAGCCGTTGGGACAAGACAGATCACTTGCCTCCTCCTTTGCCATGGCGTCTGTGGCGCCGAGCTAGGAGAAGAACGAGTTGCCCACCACCGTCCAGATTAGAAATGAGGGGAGGTCGTGACCCTCGGATCTAAATCGAAGCAGTAAGTTTTAAAAGGAGAAGGAGGAGATCACCGCCATTGGATCTGGACTAGGGAGGTCGTGACCCTCCGATTTCCATAATCTTGAATCTTGCGTGGAAAAAGGGACAGAGGTCCAAGGCGTTGGATTTCAATCAGCGGTGCGGACCTCTGTGAGGTCTTAACCGCTTACGAACTTAAGAACAAGAGGGGAGGTCATGGCCTTTGGATTTAAATCAGGCGCACAACCAAAGGGAGGTCCTAGCACTACGCGTAGCGCACAAGAGGTTATGGCCATCAGTTAAGATCTAATGGTGATGAGAGGCGAGGAGGTGCGAGGGCGTTCTTGAGAAGGCAAGGAGGTCGGGACCTTTGGATTTTTGATCAGCGGTTACGATCAAAAAGGAGGTCTGAGCTTGCATAGCACCAGGAGATCATGGCCTTTAGATTTAAATCTAAGACTCACGACCTCACGTCTTGTGCGGGGAGGTCTAATGCGCACAAGACAAGGAGGAGGTCGTGGCAGTGGATTTTAAATCAGCGGTGCACAACATGAGATGGGGGAGGTTGTGGCTGGATATTTTGAGGGAGGTCGTGGGGTGTTGGATCGATCCAGCGGCTCGACCTCAACAAAATGGGAGGTTTGCTTAGTTCAGCGGTGAGGGAGGTCATGGCCATGGATCTTGGATCCAGGGCTCGACCTCAAGTGAGTGCAAAGGGGATCTGAGTAGTTTGAGCGCGGGGAGGTCGAGGCCATGGATTTTGATCCAATGCCAAGACACGATGAGGTGGGAGGTCTGGCCGAGTATATTGAGGAGGAGGTCGTGGGTGTTGGATTTGATCCAGCGGCTCGACCTCAACAAATGGGATGACCTCATTGCGATGGTTTAACAGCTCGAGGAGGTCTTTGAGGTTTAACACGGGGAGGTCATGACCATGGATCAGCGATCCAACGGCAATGACCTCATGAGGTGGGAGATCTTTGCGGTGTTGACGCGGAGGAGGTCGTGGCTGTTGGATGTTAATCCAGCGGCTCACGACTGATCAAGTGGAGAGGAGGTCTGGCGAGGGGAAAAGGTTGAAATTTGGACCGACTTTGGGAAAGAGGCTAGCCCAAGGAGCAGTGTAGGCTTTTAAGTTTAGTTTTTAACGGTTGAAACTTAGCAGAATTATTTGAGATAGCAAATGAACTCCAAAATTCATGAAATTTTAACTGGAGCTTGCTGACAATGAGATTAACCCTACATAAAATTTCCAGAGGTTATTATGCAATGCATTTTTCTCAGGAAATTCGTGAAGGTTGTTTAAAGGATTGTTTTACCTCCAAAATTTATCAAACAAGTTTTACAACTTGTGATATTTTTCAGAGGGTCCCACATTAGTTTTAGGACCAAGGAAAATATTTCCAAATGTTTGGCACAAGATTTAAGATAAACGGAGAATGAGTTTGACTTTTGGTCAACCAGAGCTTTGTGTTTTTGGATTACACAACTCTTGGACAAGAATTACATGAGAGAATAGGGGTTTTCAAGATGTGGGAAAAAGTTTTAATTTCTACACATATAATTATACTTGAACAAACCCTAATTATACATTTGGGATGTTACACTAGAACATTTGTACAGTCGTGGAATGTACTGTCCTCGCAAATTCATATGCTCATTAGTATAAATATGAGAAAATTCCTTATATGTCGCTGAAAGTTTGCCTCTTCCCTAATTTGTCACAAAAAATAGTTAGATTTCTTTTGGTGCCACTGAAGAACTTTTCACATCCCTGTCATGCCATTTCTGTTAGCATCGTTAGCTAGAGTTGCAATTAGACATAATTTTCACTCTAGTAGCTATGAAAACTATGAAGATCAATAAACAAGCACAGCAGAAGGCTTGCATTGAATCCAATCAAAACCCCAAAACAAAAGACCTAAAATACCAAAGATTGAGTTGGAATGGTCATTGATTAGTACATGGCGGTCGACCGTTCGAGGTGATCGGCCGTGACTAGCGAGTAGTCTAACCGGCAACACCAAGAACAAGGAAAACAGCCCGAACTCAAAACCACAAAAAAGTCTAGCTTTTGATTTACGACTCTAAACTTTACTAAACTTGAAACACACCTTCTAAATGATGTCAGGAGCCTATTCCAAGCAACGATCGTGAAGATTCTTGCCAAAGTTCCGACTTTTTCCGCTTGAATGAAGGTTGTTCAAAAACCGAGTCAAAATCAAAAAATGATCTAGAAACTTGCTCGTGGATGATTGATGATCAAGATGATCCTAGATATATTCCCATATGTCACAGCAAGCTAAATCTAGGCCAGAAATCAAAGGAAAACTAGCGGATCAAAGAAAGACCCAAAATCATAAAATAGAGAGTAAGAACATAAAGAGACTCATCTTGAAAAATCTTTCTTGGATTGAATCGAGATTGATGTTGGTTTACAGCCACTCCAACCGGGAGGACGAAGACTCAACACATGAGCACACAATCAATCCAACTATCTAGAACCCTAACCTCCCACTAATCTCTCCAAACCCTAAAAACACAAACTAGGGTTTCTCAAATAAAAGGGTTAAGGAGGTGCTGGCCAGCACCCTCCTCTATTTATAGTGGAGACTAGCTTCTAGAAGAGTAAACCCTAATGGGCACCCGTTAAGCCCACACACAAACGGGTTTCACTTATACACGCATTTTAAAGCGTTGTCTTTATCTCCTCTTGACCTAAACCGCTTCTCCTTGCGCCGCGGGTTAGCAAAAGATTACCAATGCGGTATTTAGGTGAAATTACCAAAATACCCCTTCTCGATCATTTTCCAAGGACCGAGTCCAATCTTCATAAAGCACTTCCATGCTTCGCTACGTGTAGGTTGATCAACGGCTCTCTTCATGTCGGTAAGTCTCTCCCATCCGGCTCCCACCGAAACCGCCATAGCGCTTGCACCGACCCCCGCGCCGTTTGATCCAACCCGTCGCACTGAACTGCCAGTTCGGTCATTCTTGGCCATTTTGCGCCATGCTTGAGTCCATTGACCTCACCCGGCATCCTCGGTCGTTCTGGACCTCAACTCTCCAAGCCTAATCCTAATCATCCTCGCCGTTGACCGTCGTTGACCTCCAAGCAACCTGCATAGCAATAGACCAAGAAATCATTTCCGGGAACAAGTTCTTCGCAACTTGACCCACGTTAGTCAAAACATGCATTATGCAACACATATGCACTGAAACCCATGAACTTGACCTAACCAAACAATCATCGCCACCGAGTTAGCCGATGAACAAGCCAAAACCGGTCAGGGCAGTCACTTTGGCGGTCGGCCGCCTAACGGCGATCGGCCGCACACATTGGCGGTCAGACCGCCTTGATTGAACTTAGCCAAAATTCCTCCCTGGAAAACCAAAACCTACTGGAATTTTCAAACCAATAGAACTTTTGACTCGAAGCTCCAAAAATTATGAGACCAAATGTAGTAGAAACTTCTCTCTTGCCTACACCCTCTATTTTTGGCCCAACTTCAAAACTCAAAAACATTGTATGGCCGGTCTGACCGATTTCCAAAGGCCAATCTGACCGCCACTCAATTGCCGGTCAGACCGCCACTTGCCTAACAACAAAAAGAACTTTGCCGAACATGTGATTCGACAAACCTTCAACACCATTGCCAATTGCATCATCATCCTAAGATCGTGAGCATATCCTCATGATATCCACATATGCACTGTGGAGGAATAGTCTTGAGATGTGAAATTTGTTTTTGTGTTGACGAGTTTGTTTTGATCCACATAAATTGGTGGTGTTGATCCAATAGAAATTGGTGTTCTTGGATCACTGTGATTCACCGAGGGATTGTTGCCATGGAGGCCAATCACTGGAGCTAGCAAAGGAAAAGGAAGGAGGTGATGAGGAAGAAGGGTAATTCCATCTTTTTGCTGCTCACTTGACGCATATACGAATGTTGTGGCACAAAAGGGATACGAAAAGTTTTTTAGTGGCATTGAAGGACACCCCACTTTTTTAGTAGCGAATCATGGAAGAGGCAAACTTTCAGTGGTATATAAGGAATTTTCTCTTGAAATTGTTGGAATACACCGTTCATCTATTCCAATTGGCCAAAGGCCAAATATACAAGTCACATGTGTGGGTAAATATGCAAAGAGCATCATATACAAAGAGACATATCTAACACTTAACACCCCCTCAAACTCATGGTGACTCAACAACATTGAGTTTGGAGAGGTAAAAATTGTGTTGAGCTCGAGTTTGTGCCTTGGTGAATAAATCGGCTAACTGAAGCTCCGAAGGCACAGTCATATACTGAAGAGCAATAACTTGGTCCTGCACTTGCAATCTCATGTACGAAGCATCTACTCCAATGTGTTTGGTGAGCTCATGCTTCACTAGATCTTAAATAATGTTGATCGTGCTAGTACTATTTGATAAGAGAGGAGATGGTGCAGAAGCTGAAATACTGAAATCCTCAAGTAGCCACCGAAGCCAAGTGATCTTAGCTGTCAACGCCGCCATGGCTCACAACTCGCCTCAGCACTCGAACGGGAAACGACAGTTTGCTTCTTGATCTTCCAGGCAATCAGAGAGGAACCAAGGAAAACACAATAGGCATAAAGAGATCGGTGATCAAAAGGATCGCTAGCCAGTCGCATCAAAATGCGCTGAAGCGCAAGGAAGCAGGGCGAGAAAAAAAAAAGCGACGGTGATGATTCCGCGAAGATATCTGTAACATCCCAAGTTTTGGAGTTTATTTGAAGTATTTAAAAATAAAAATAACCATTTGAATTTTCTTGGTTCAGTTCAAGCTTAATTTGAATTTTCAGAAATCAAAACAATTTAACGTGATTAATATAAACTTCAATAAAATTAAAAGTTATTTTATTTTGGTTCCTTGAGTTCCAGAGAATTTTTTGGAATTTTCTAGGAATTTATTTGCTATTTCTTTGAGCTCGGTTTTATTTAATCTAATTTCTGAAATTATTTTTTTCCATATTTTTCCTTTTGGGCTGAAATCTTTTCTTTCGGCCTTTTCTTCTTTTTCCTCCGGCATTTTCTCTTCGCCGCTGGCCCGGCCCATTCTTTTTCCCGCACCAGCCCTCTTCCTTTCCCTTCCTCTCTCTGACCGAGCGAGCCCACCTGTCAGCCTCCTCCCTCCCCCTTTCCTCCTTCCTGACTCAATCTCCATCTCATGTCCGAGCCAGACACGCCGCCAAGCTGTCGGCCTCCATGCAAAGTCTCCGTCCTGCACTATAAAGGCCACCCCTCTGCGTCAAAATCTCCGCCTCATCCACCTCTTCCGTTTGCCCTAGCCGCTGGACCCGTGGTCGTCTTCGTCTTACCGGAATCCGTCGGAAAGCCGCCACCGCAAGCTCTTCTTCGCCACGTTCCGCCACTGTCCGTCACCCTCTGCCCGCACCGTCGCCACCTCCAGATTCGTCTCGACGCATTCTACGTGGTGTTTCCATCCTCTTCGCCCGAACCTCGCCGAACCACTGCCGCTCTCGTCTTCCCCAAAACCGGCCGCCACCTCCACCACCGATCTCCCTCTCTGGTGAGCGCTTCTCGTGTGTGTCATCGTGTGTCCCTCGTCCTCCTCTCCCGTTTCCCTCCCTCCTTGTCCTCTCTCCATCACCGAAGTGTCTCGTTGTCATTTTCCTTTGTCGTCGGCCATCTCCGTTGCATCGCTGCCTCCGTCCTTCTCCAGTCATCCCAAGTCGCTCCCTAGGTTCCTTGCGCCACCACCGAGCTCATGCTCGTCTCTGTTTCCCTAGGGCGCCGCCGAACCACCATGTCCATCGCCGGCCGAAGCTCACCTCTCAAGGGAATGCGTCTTTTCAGAGTAAGCGGGAAACTTGCACCAAGGTACATTGGACCATTTCTAGTTCTAGTCAAAAGAGAAGTTGCCTACAAATTGGAGCTCCCACCTCAACTATCAGATTTGCAAGACGTCTTCATGTGTCACAATTGAAGAAGCGTCTGCGGGTGCCAGAGGAGCAGATACCGTTAGAAACAATTGATTTGCAGGAAGATTTTACCTACAAAGAGCAACTCATCAAAATTTTGGAAGTAGTAGAGCGAATAACGAGCGGGCAAGATCATCCGCTTCTGCAAAGTCCAGTGGAGCAATCACACCGAAGAGGAAGCCACCTGGAAGCGTGAAGAGGACTTGAAGGCCGAGTTTCAACACCTATTCTCTAGTTAGCCCTCGGGGTCGAGATTCCCTTTAAGGAGGGCAGGTTTGTAACATCCCAGTTTTCGGCATCTTTTTTAAGCTTTAAAATTAAAATGAACCATTTGCATTTTATTGAATTAATTTAAAGCTTAAATTGAAATTTTAGAATTTAAAACATTTTAGATAATTAAAATAAACGTCAATTAAATTCAAAATTGTTTTATTCGAATTCTTCAGGTTCCAAGGATTTTTGTGGTATTTTCTTGTATTTTTTTATATTTATTTTATTTTCGGATTTTCTTTTTCTTTTTCGTTTTCCCCTTTTTCCTTTTTCCCCTTTTCATTTTTCCCTTTTTCCTTTTTTCCACTCTTTTCTTTTCCTTCTCCTTCTTACGCCTCTAGCTTAGTGCAGTATGACTGACAAGCCTCAAGACTGCACGCGTGTCGCCACAGTCTTGTACTTTGCCTCAAGCCGTCGTCACACCCATGTCTGCACTGCATGCCATGGCTGCATCTCGACCCGAGCAGTGCCACGCGTGCGTGCCAGTGCCCACCCGTCCCGGCGCCGCCGCCGCCTCCCTTTGTCGTGCCACTCCTTCCCTTCCCCCTCTATTTAAGGCGGCCAACCCCTTCCTCCCCTCCTCTTCGCCTTTTTCCCCACGGAGCACATCTTGCCGCCCTCCCCTTTTCTTCCCCAAATCCGGCCACCCCCCTCCTCTTGATCTCGCCTCCGGTGGGTCCCTTTTCCTCCCTAGCTGCGTCACAACGCGTTCCCGAAGGTCCTCTTCCCATCCCCACCTCTGTTTGCCTTCTCCGTCACCGTGGAGTGCCACCCCCCGCCGCCACCTCCTTCTCCACCGCCGGCGCCGTTGCACCGCCTCCTCGACCATTCTTCGGCCTCCCCAAGCTGCCCATCGCATTCCCCTCACCGAGGCACACCCCGTGCTCATGTCGCCTTGATTCGAACGCCTCTAGAATGCTGCCGCCGTGCGCCATTTTGGCCACTGCTACTGCCGGCCACCTCCCGCCACGCCATCACCTTCTACGGCCTCCTTGGGTCGTCGGCGATCCATTTTCGCCGTTGGCCAGCCGGCCCGTCCATCCCCTAGCCGGCACCGCCTCTTACCTGTGCACCTCCCTACTCTGTGCTCTGCTTCTTCCTTCTTTCTCTCTTTTCCTCTCTATGACAATGGGGCCCACTTGTCATACACATTTCCTCTCCTCTCTTTCCATCTCTCTCACTTGCATGTGGGGCCCCTAAGTCAGCCATTCTTTAATCCCTTTATTCCTAAAAAGGAATATTCCCCCAGAAGAATATTCCCTCCTTTTTCTTTTTTTCTATCATTTTATGTGATGGCAAACTTCCGAACGTTCGTTCTCCTACATACGAACTCCGATCCCGTTGATTCTTGTTTCTAAATTCAGTACCTTTCTTTTTGTTCTAATTTGATAAATTTTGGATTTTATTTGGATTTATTGTATTTATTCACCTCGTTTTATGCGTATAGATTTCGGCGTTTCCGAATAATTCATGTACCTGTCTGCCGAAGCAACTCAAACCTTCAACAAAGGCAAGTCGTAGGCCTTTGATTATGTTATATCCACTTTTATAAAATTATATTGTTTTATATTAACATGCATTGCTAATTTTATAATGATTATTTTCATGAATAGTTAGATACCTATTTGACAATATGCCCCCTTGAATAATTATGAATGACATGTACCTTTGGACACCATAGGTTAGGTTAATTTTAGTTGGACATACTTTATTACCAAGATGGGTATCGTATTATGCTTAGTCATGCTTAGTTGCGATGAGATTCATGATCACATGCTAAAAAATGAAAATATTGACTAAATGATATATGGAATCGTAACATGTAGCCATTGTTATTAAAATTTATTATGACATGGCAACTTGGCAAGGATTGCCATTGGGCTTGGTTAAACCAAAAATGATTTTATACTCAGGCGAATGATCGTGCAGTAAAGGGGATGAATTTGGGATGTGTTTGTCTCGCCTGAGTAGTCACTAAGGACTTAACTTTGTGCGCTATTTATCTGGGTCATACCATACAACCACATGTCCAGGATGGGGTAGATCTGGCTAATTAATTAGCGATGCCTTGATTTGAGTTCTGTTTTGGTGAAAGTGTGAACCCTAGGTTAGACATTCACACTGGCGCAAGAGAGGGCCTCGACTGTGAAGTATGTTGTGATGAAATATTGTGAGTTTGTGGATCCCGTCGGTGGCGAAACCTTAGCAAGCAAAACTGGGTTAAGACAAGGCTTTGTAAAAGCCTTGCGATAATCATTTTGTCACACGAGTACTTCGAGGACTATGCGAACTAGGTCATGTTCTCCACTGGATTGTCTGTGAGCATGTTGGTTGGCCACTACGAGTTGTTTCATTTCCGCTACAAGTTTACTCTTTTGTTTTAAACCCTACGTGGCAAACTCTGTAAACCTTGACCATAAGGTCTGTTGCTACTAAGTAATATTAATTTGTCTGCTTCTTAAATATCTCTACTACTTAAAAATACGAGTTGGTGATGGTGTATCCTCTTTCTTGCAATGTGAACCGTTGGATCCGTCTTTATTGATGCGACGTAAGCCATTAGATCTGGCGCAGATGTTCTTTCTCGCTTTCTCCCGTGCGCACGTCTGTCCCACATCACCCACTACGATGCCAAACCGTCGCCTGAGTGCCTGACCCATCCTCTCTCGCCTCCACGCCCAACTCCCTCGCCTCAGCGCCCGGCCCTCGCCCCTCGCCCACCTCCCTCGCCTCCGCGCCCGCCCTCTCACCTCGCTGTCCTCCCTCTTCCCTCTTGGCCTTGCCGTCCTCCCTCTTCCCGATGCCGCCTGTGGCCTCCCTCTTCCCCTCAATTCCGCCTCGAATCCACCAATCCGTCCGTCTAGCATGGTTTCCTACATGTCCACGGGGCCGCGTCCGGTTCGACCTTGGCGTCGAGCTCGGCTCAGTGCACTGCTTGCCGCCCGCCGGGGACACCACCTACACCAAGGTCTTTGTCGGGGCCTCGCTGAGACCACCGGCGACAGCTCTGGCGCTTCTGAGCGATCGGGGACATCCTCGAGGTTGTCGTCATCACGAACCGACACTCCGGTCGCTCAAGGACTCTGGATTCGTTAGTGCTGCTCCTCCTTGATTAACCATTGTTTACGCTTCTAGATGTTTTTTCTGTGGAAGCCATTAGATTTTTATATAATCCTCGGCCGTCGTCATCATCCTCGAGGTGGAATCTTGAAGGAGGCCATTAGTTTCTTTGCATGAAATGGAGAAGGATGGCATTGACGGATGTTGTTTCAATAAGTACTCTGTTGTTTGCTGCGGCATTGCGAGCAAATAACAAAAATTGACACAATTCTTGCGGCTGACTAAGTCTCGAGGATTGAACTTAATACAATTGCTTACAACTCGGACATTGGAAGCTATTTAAGTTTTGGAGATTATGAGAAAGCTTTGGAGTTGTACACATTGATGAGGGTGAGCAATGTGAAGCGATCTTGTAACTTACAATATACTCATCGATGGATCGTGTAAATTGGGAAAATATCTGAGAATCTCTGAATTTTTTGAAGACATGATGGACTTGAGGATTCCTTTAACCAACGAGGTATACTCGTCCTTGATTTGTTCATATGTCAAATAGGCAAGTGTTGCTTTGTTATCTGTCTGGTTTCCTCTAAAAATTGCTATGCTAATGATGGTTCTCATTTAGGGCAAACTAAGCTGAAGCGAGAATCTACTTTTAGTTCTATGAAAGAATCATTTGCTTCACGATGTTTTGACATATCTTGCAATGATTCAAGCCTATAATGATGATGGTAAGATCCTCTTTGGTAAGAAAACATTTCAAAAACTTGAACTTATCTGCATTTCTTATGGATCATAAGGGAGGTGGAGGAGTGCGTGGGACCTACTCAAAGAGATGGAAGGAAATGCTATCTGACCATATGCCATTATATGCTCATCCTCATGGAAGCATTGAATAAGGGAAGCCAACTTTGAAAGGGTCCTTGATTGATGGAATTCATGAAGGAAAATCGCATCCCATTGAACCAAAAAGCTTATTTTGAGATAATAGTTTCATGCGGCATGTATGTTTATCCTTTGTCTTAAGTTGAACAAGCGATTCGAATTGGTAACTAGGTCTATTATTATCAAGCAGTGTTCGATCTCTGTTATTATTTTTACTTGCTATATATAAATTTCCTTTGGTGTGATGTCATAATGTTTGCGATTTAGGTGTAATAACTTTACGTAATGTTACGGCGCATGCATATACTCTTGAACTTACGGATTAACATTTGTGTTTATCGGTGACCATTCGAGTCACTCACAAGTAGTCTGTTTGTTCTTTTGAAGTACCATGCCAAATATACACCCATAATTAATAAGGAGAAATAGAATAAAGTTGTATTTCTTGAGATAGCAAGATAGAACCTTCTTCTTGGTGGGATGTCTCGATTTGTGTTAGTTCTATTCCTTCCTATAATTCTTGTCGATGTATTGGGGTTCTTGGATCGAATTCTTTGTTTGTTTTCTTTTTTACTTGATGGGCTTTTGCAATTTACTAAAGTGAGCCTCTGCACCTTGATTATTATCATTTGTAAGTAATAGACAAGTAAGCAATCATGGCATGCTTTGATCATGTTATTTGTGCTAAACTTATGATATTATTTGTTGTGTCGGTGTTGAGCGAGACATATTTCATGTGCATCTTGTGTTAATCATTATCTGAGGCTTTTCATGCGCCTTTGATGCATTGAACAATTCAATGTTCTATGTTCTATTTTATTTGTTCTACTTCTTAAACCGTCGGTTGTCTTTGCTTGTTTAGTTATCGATATTTTGCTTCTTCATAACAAAGCTACGGGATCGAAAACAACAAGTGAAATAATTGAACATTTTGATTCCTCGCTCTCATCCATTTTGGTTGGGACACTAAACCATCATTTAAATTTTCTTGGAAAATGTGGGAAGGCAGATAGCATGATGAAGGTATAATTGGTCTCCATAGTATAGCCGCCATTTTAGAACCTCTTTTTTTTTGTTATTTCCAACCTGCGACGCTATGGATACAAAAACTTGATATTATTTGTTTTAAATGAATGGACCATCTATTTGTTACATTATATGAAACTAAAGTACATACTTAGTAGTTATGGCAATGTACGATGCAATGTTTTTCATCAAAACACGAATCATTTAATATTTTTGTCCCTATCATGATCAATATAGAGAAAGGCCTCTCATTTCGGAGGAATCGACTACTTTTGTATGATGACTTGTTGAGTCCGGACATCAATCTTCCTTATGTGGTCTTGAATTGCTTTCTTGAATTCTTGAAGGCACAAGCACCAATGTGCATTAGCAAGATATAATTCCATGCTTCCATATATCACCTATATTCCTGCTTTGTTCCTGCCCAAATAAAAATGGTTTTATCATTAAGAATACTAGCATCTTGAGTAGTTTTGAAATCATCACCTTTTGTTTCATGAAAATACATTGATACTTGAGGAACCATGTAATCACTGACACATTCCTTTGCCCTTGTGTAAAAAATAATTTGATAATTGTGCTTAGATTCTTTGTATGTTCATTTCGACTTATGTTTTCCTTGAGTTCTTTGAAAGATGGGACTAAGATTATTTATTATAATTCTCTCTCATGCAGTTGTTTTACAAGATGGTGACTTCATGCTCTACTGTTGGCCTTTCTACTTATACGGTTGTTCTGAGAAATCTCTTAGCTGTTGGGAAATGGAGAAGGTATATTATTGAGGTAAAAGAGTGTTCACTAGGCAATTGTATTGTCACGTATGAATGAGAATTGACATCTATATTTGGTAGACTCAATTTATAATAACTGTAGTCTGGTAACATGATGGTGTATTGCAGATCTACCATATTTGTTTTGGAAGAGGAACTTTTGGATTGAACTTGTTTGTGTTATATATTTTTTGGGCCCTTGCATTGCAAACATTGGAGAAGTATATTTGAATCTTTGAGTTACAATGCCACCAACATTTTAAAGATATTCTCTCTCTTTTGCCCATTCCCTTCTTCCCTATTTATCACTTGGGCATGGAAATATGACTGGATGCATTTAATGTGACTAGATAAATGTAGCTGGATTAGGCTTTTTTTTCCTTCGATATTGAACGATTGTGAATAACTCCAAGTTGTTATAACTAGATGTTCATGGGATAAAAGAATGGCAACTTTCTTGATATGTAACAATTAAAGATAAGTCGGAACTTTGGTTATTGGGGTTCACGATATATGTGAATAACATTTTCCTATTTGTCCTGATCAATGTGGAATGTCCTATACAGTCTACTTTTTTTTTAACTGGAATGGAATATGGTCTACTTTTAATATATTTGCATGTTTCCATGTTCTGATGTTCATTTTTGTCTTTACATTGTATTTTTGTTGTATCGCTGTGGTTTTATCCTCTACTTAATGGAATTACATGCAATTCTTTTGCGCGTTCTCGAAAAAAAAACTCTAATAAGGCTGCTAAATTTCCGAGCTCTACTTTTGGTGACAGTAAATAGTATGCTATCTACTTAGTGTAACTTGTACACATGCTGTATCCCTTTAGCATACACATCCCACTCTTCTCCCCCTCTTTTGATAATGATCAATCAATCAAATTCATTTGTGCTCATGGAGCAAAATATCACTGTTTGGAAGCCAATAAGAAGTGCATTCAGTCCATTTTCTTGTTTTTGCAGTTACACTACATATGGGACCGAATACATCTATCCACAGGTTAAAGTGTGAAAAATATTAATTTTAATATTCTTGCGCAACATAAGAGTTGTACAAAACATCAACTGATTCTGACAAAAGGTCTCTTTGTAGGGTACATTAAATCCATACGTTGGTAAGCAATATGTTCCAATTTATGGTGTCTCGGTACATGACAAATCTTGCTAATGAACCGTTTAGCCAATTGAGCACAGGTTTCCAATTTTTTTTGTTTGGTGATCTTGCAATATTTACTCTAATTTTTGATTGACGCCTTTGGTTTGTCGGTACCCATGTGATTTACTTCATGCCTTCATGGTGTATATTATTTGTCCTCACTCCTGATTATGTTATCATGCCTAGGATATTATCGCTCTGTGTAGTTCCCTGAATACTGAAGATATATAAAATCAGCTTATCTCTGCTACTTAAAAATCATCTTATCAAAGGCAGGTTACAGGTGCTCATGATGAAAACATTCCATCTTCCAGTTTTCCAGTTGACCCCTCCTTCTCTTGGCTACGTTCGTTCACGCCTCCTTCGCCTACCTACCCACATTGGCTTGCAGTTTTTTTATCTTCTAGGTTGGTTCGTCGATGTGCTTCTTCTTTACCAAGTCCTTTTGGCGTCTCTGGTATTGTGGGTGTTAAAGAGAGAGAAAGAGAGATTGTAGTGTTCATGCGAGGGTATTCTTCTAGGTTACTGTGATTTTTGCCTATGGGGAAGCATAAGGAAATCTAAATCAGTCATGGCTGATTCTCAAGAACAGTGCAATGTTGTTATCTATTTGACATATCAATATTCAGTACTCGTTGATCTTTATTGTGCTCTTGTGCGATAGAAAATGAATTAAACATTTTATGTTGCGGTAGTAGTACCTTCCTTCGTAGACATGGCCGTTGATGCATAGATAGAACTTCAAAAGTATTTTAGCATAAGTTGTGGGGATCCTTCTTTCCCCTAGAAAAATAGAGTGGCGTATTTCATCTCAAATGTACTCCAATTGTGGTTACAGTTCAGATAAAAGTGTAGCATGTTAATGATTAATTTATGTGTGATAGATAGGCTTCCTTATTCATTCACAGTTTTAATTCAGTTCTATGTTCTGAGATAAAATAACAAGATGGTTTTGTCTTAATCTAATCATCTGTCGTGCACAGGTTGTGAGAAGCTATCAGCAATATATCATGGAAAGAACCTTGCTTAAGCCACTCGCTCTTTGACCACCTGCCGAGGGTAGTAGCATAACCAGCTAGAGGTCTCAGAGCACCAAGAGGCCTCCCTCCATGGCTCCAATGCCTCCAATGCCGCAAAGCCGTCCCATTAAAATGTCATCGTTCGCCATCACAATTTCAAGAATAAGTTTCGAAGTGGCCCTTGTTAGCTCGATAGGACCTGGTTGAAGTTTTGTATCTTTCAATTCAACTTTAAGGTGACAAATGGTTCAAGCGGTTTTACGCTATTTATGAAATTGTATCAAATTTGCATTTGAATGGAATACTTTCAAAGTTGCAATCTGTTTTTGTTATAGTATTAGGTTTTATTTACTAAGCAATATGTTCTCCCTAATGTGGGTTAGAACTTTGAAGACTAATGAATTGATTTATGCTATTACTTTAAATTATATTAACCTTTTCTTGAAGGTTTTGTCATGAGTTTGTAACTGCGAGATGGTGTAATTCATATTTTAGTCATTTTAACTTGACTCTTGTGATACATTTTTAGTGAGCTAAGAAGAAGGCGTGTGAGAACTATTTGGTGTTGCTTTTCGGATGTTGTCGAGAAATTGATAAAGTCACTAATGTAATAGATGCTATATATATTGCTCATGAAATTTGGTTTCCTTGAGTGATTTCCACCTGTACCTCTCCTGAAGTCATATGTAAGGCAGTCTCCAGTGGAGAAGGCTCAGGCTGTGTTGAGAAATGGAAGACGCTCTGATTCTGCTGTTGTAAGACTCTTCATTCTACTTTTATTCCAAAAAAAAAGTCTTCTTATTGTTTAGTCCATTATCAATTTTGGCAGAGGCCTTTTTTCTGCCTCAATACGCGCACAAAAGATCTGTTTATGAATTAAGTAATATTAGTGATATAACCTTTATTGTTGAACCACCTGTAATTCTATCACTCAAATCTGTAACTTGGTCATCAGTTGACATGGTATATCTGTATACCACTTTACGGAAAACCGATTATGCCACTCGGTTTTTAATAGTTTATTGAAATTACGATCGTCGATTTACGGGCGTAAAAGGGTTGTTGAGCATCTTTGAGAGTCATAAATTAGTTGGCTCCATTAGCTCATCAAGATATTTGTTTTAGTGTTGGATTTCCTTGGTATCTTGTTTGGATGGGCTTGTACCAAATTTTCTTTTTTATTAATTACCTGATACTGTCTCTTATACCAATTATAAGTTTGGGCTCTGTATATGAGATAAAACTTGCACGGTCTAGACTGAGGGAGAAAGAGTGATCAAATTACCATGCGTGTCATACAGGTGCGATCTATTTCTTCACCTATGCAATACACATGAGGGAGAGGTACCGACTATGTGGTGGAGGCCGTTGTGCATATATATCTGACCAGTTCAATGCTTATACTGTTCTACGGGTTAAAAAAATCATTGTCTCATCATGCGAAAGAGCTATTTGTGATATTGTTCACTTCCAATGCTCTCAAGTCTTATTTGACATATGAACCACTTGCAATAAGGAACAATGTATACTTCAATAAAATGATTTGAACACTATATGATTGCACATTCAAGTGAATGGTATGTTTGAGACACAATGTTCATTGCACATAAATTATTGGTGCAAAGTACGAGTTTTCGTTGCAACGCATGGGCACATGACTAGTTTTGTAATATGGATATGATTTCATCAATATTGTCATTGTGTGAACTAGCTACTGATCATAGGACTAGTTCAGAATACACAGAGAGCTCAGATTCGAAAATCTGGGGTCCCGACACATATAGACCTTACACAGCCCGCTAATGAGAAAGACATTCTTGACGTCAAACTGAGACCACAGCGCCCACGCCCGCGCTCTGGACCGCATCGTCCGACTCCCCGCCGCCTGCCTACCGCTCCATCCGCATGCCGGCCGTTAACGATCCCACCAACACCGCCGCCATCATCCTCTCCCCGGTCTCACAGGCTCACAGCCCCTCCCGGTGCCAGCCGCTGCCCCGCCCTTCGCCTTCCAGGCCCCCGCCAAGCGCATCGCGTCCCCAGCGACATCGCCCGCTTCCACTCCCTCCACGGCAGCCACTTCCTCGGCCGTCACGCGCTCTCGCCTCCGTCCACGGCCGCAAGCTCTCCTACCCGCTTCCGTCCCTGCCGTCACCCGCCATCAACGCGCTCCTCGATCTCATCTCCGCGCTCTCCCCCCTCGTTGAATCCACCCCTCCACTCCCGCACAACTCCCGCTACGGCAACCCCGCCTTCCGCCTCTGGCACGAGAAGCTCACCAACTCCGCCAACGAGCTAATCGCACGGATCGTGGCCGCCGCCGCGTCCCCCTCGGACCTCCTCCACTCCCACGCAACGCCACCGAGGTCGAGCTGGCGCCGTACCTCCTCGACTCCTTCGGCAACGCCGCCCGCATCGACTACGGCATGGGGTCAATGGCTCGGTCCGGCCGGACCAATATGTTTGTGAGTGAGAATGAGCGGAAGAAGAAAGGAACTGAGAGGATGAGATGTCTGACATGTGGGCCCCATTGACACGTCAGCGCCACGTCACCTAAAATCATCTCTGTTTGGGTTGAGGGGGTAAAATGAACGGTTTTGATAGTTGGGGGTATAGGATGTCCGGTTTTATAGTTTAGGGTTGAAATACAGACTTTTCGAAGAGTTCAAGGTTGTAAAATAGACTTTTTCAAAAAAAAAAAAACACCCTATACAAAGAGACATATCTAACACCTAACAGAAATATACACGACTCTGACAAATCCAAATGATGTCTACTACAAAAAAAAAATCTGTAATGCTCTTCCGGTTCAAACAATTGAAATCCATGGTTAGAGCTCAATTTCACTTCTTGTGAGAGCTCCTGGAGCATCCAACTCACAAACCGAAGGGGGAATTAACAAACAAGACATTTAAATGCACATTTTTCTGAGTGCCTTAAAACTTCAAATACAGAGCTATCCATTGGGACCTTTCTGTACCTTAATGAAGAACATGATCCAGTAAACCAGATTATTAGGACACAGTTATTCATAAAATCAGGTAAAAATCCGACTTATAGAGCCAGGTAGTTAATAGTTATGAATGGTAAAAGAAAGCTGCTTACGTACTAGCTTTGTCCATTGATGCTAAATATTATAAGTCTTAAAGACGAACCAACATTCTACTAACTGGACTATTCCTATTAGATAATAGCCTCATTTTATAGATAGAACTAGAAGACTAACAGATGTTTCTAAGAATGGAAAGATTAAGAAAAATCACTTGTACAATTATACCTTATATTCAGGAGGTTGTGGATACATCAATTCATTTAAGTCCATGGCATTGTTCTCCAACAATGCCTACAAGCATGTATAACTCATGACTCATGAGGATATGTAACGTCTGAAGAATACAATTTATGGAAGAGAAAGTACCTGCAGCATTCACTCAACTCTAGCACGCCATTCGGATAGCCTCAATTTTAAGAAAACTAGCCAAACAACAAATAACTAAATCAATCGAGGAAATTGAGAACTAATAAACCCCTAGCACTGTAAAATTGTATAACATGGATACAACTTTGCCAAATTATGAGAGCAAAGGTCAACAGAAGAGCCGTATATTTACAAAAGAGAGATATTACCAGCGGCAAATGATGAACACTAGCACACCACAGAGTTCTTTTCAGGACTTCCTTGGAGGTGCTAATGACGACGACCACCCCCACATCCTTTGCTGATGATATGGTGTAACCGTGCAAGATCCTCCCCAAACAATCAAGGATTATGGTCAATGCCACAGGCATCCATCCACTCAACCTACATTTGGAAAGAGTGTACTCGAAGCAGGAGTCAATCTGATCAAAGAAATTAAGGGGGGAGAAAACCACAGAACTTTGTGATGAATAAGTCTCTGTACTTGTTGGATAAGTCTTGTGTATTTGCTTTTGCTGCCCTTCAAGGACAGCATCTTAGAGGACAGCATCTTAGACTGCTTTTAGGACAGCATCTTAGACAAGCATCTTAGCATATGCTTGGCTGGTTAGCAGCCTATAAATTTGTATCCCCAACCCCTCAGGTTGGCATGGCATTGTGTGAAAAATAAACAAAGAAAATTGCCCCATCTCCAAGTGTCATCCTCCCAATGAGAGTAAGGATCTTGCTATCACCAAGTGCAAGAATCCAGCGACTAACAAGTGGTATCGAGCGGCCTATCACGCAACTTTGAGCATCTCTGCTCAATCCCTTCTCGGCCTAGCTTCGGCCCAGCGGCCCCAACCCGGTAAAGCGGCTCTCTCTCCACGCAGCGGTTCCCGGTGTACGCCATGTCCGCGAGGCGATCTCGGCCTTCGATGCGCCTCGAAACCGGCGGCGGCAAGCCGAACTTCGGCTGTGGCAGAGGAAGCAGCAGCGGCGACACGAGCAGCTGCGGCGCGAAAAAAGCGTCAAAAGTGGCAGCGGCGAGCGGAGGTGGAAGCGGCGGCAGCGGCGGTCTGGCAGCGTCTGGCGGTATGAGAGGTCGAGGTTCAGCGGCGGCAGCAGCAGCTCCATCTCTGCGATAGCAATAGCCAGCGGACCTTGAGCCGCCGGAGAAAGCGTAGCGCGGCGAGTGGCGCGATGGGCACCGCACGCCCCAGCAGCGGCGGCGAACGGCCAGCGACGGCCGGCCGGCGCTCTGGAGGAGAAGCAGCGCCGCGGCGGCGGCGTCTGGTCGGCGGAGAGCGGCCTTCCGCGAGCGACAGCGGCTCTCTCTCCCGGTTGATGCCGTGGTCACCACGAGTACCAGTTTGTCGTCGAGGGCGTCGGCCCGGCGGCGGTGGCCTACCCTCACCAAGACCAACTTCGTCGAGTGGGCTGCGGTGATGAGGTAAAGCTCCAGTCGCGGCATATGTGGGATCTGATCCGGTGCGGAGGCGTCGACTCGACCGGGATCGGCGGTATTGGATGCTCTCATCGCTGCCGATCCGCCCGAGATGCGATTCTCGCTTACCAACAAGCGGATCGCCAAAGAGGCTTGGGGCGCCATCGCTGCAAAGACGCGCGCATCGGCGCACGCGCATAAGTCTACATTGCGGGCACTACGCAAGGAGTGGGAGAACAGCCTTCAAGCGGTGAGGGCGTTGATGACTTTGCTCTCCGTCTCAACACTCTGTTGCGAAGTTAGTGCGATTCGGCGGCGACACCTCTGGCGCGAGAGAGGCGTGGAGAAGCTCTTCATTGCGTCCCTGAGAAGTACAAGCGGATGGCTCGCTCGTCGAGTCTCGCTGAACATCTCCGATGACGATCGAGGCGTTAGAGTCGCCTCAAGGTCGTTGGCGGCGATGAGCCTGGCGTCTCTCGGGACCCGTCACCATTGGCGGAAGCTCCTCCTCACTTTCGGGAGCGGTGGGCTGCCGGCCAAGGTGGCGGGAAGAAGGGGAGCCTTCTTCCACGACAGCGACATAAGCGTGGCAAGCAAAAGCCGCAGCGAGACAACTCTTGTCACAAGCTGCGGCAAGCACGGTCATTGGGCCAAGGATTGTCGGCGACCACGGTGATGGCCGCGGTGGGCGCCGAGCGGCGGCTGGCGGCAAGCAAAAGCCGACGAGGCGACTCTTGCCACAAGCTGCGGCAAGCTTGGTCATGGGCCAAGTTGTCGGCGACCACGACAGCGGCCAGGCCACGTCGGCGGAGGAGGAGGAGCACCCGGCTCTGTTCATTGCTCATCGCGAGCATCGAACTACCTCCGGTTTACTGCACCGCGCAGCTGCCTTCCTCCACCTTGACGAGCCAAAGCACATGCCCTCCTCGGCGGCGGTTAAACAGCGACAAGACCGGCGGGTGGTGCCTCGACATCGGCGCCACCCACCACATGACCGGCGGCGGAGTTCTTCTCGAGCTCGACTCAAGCGTTCGAGGCTCCGTCAAGTTTGGGGCGCCTCGCGTGAAAATCAAGGGCGTCGCTCCGTCATCTTCACCGCCGTGTCTGGCGAGCCTGTTGCTCACCGGCGTCTACTACATCCCGTCTGCGAGAACTCCATCATCGGCTTGGGGCGGTGGATGAGAAGCGGCTCGGCGATGTCGAGATCGAGCGCGAAGTCGCGGGTTGGGATCTTATTGCCGCCTTCTTGCCAAGGTAACGAGGCGCAAATAGACTCTACATCCTTCACGTGCGGTGGCACAACCCCTCGTCTGTTGCTCGTCGGGCGGCGTGGCGTGGCGATGCTTTGCGCTTTGGGCACCTTCGCCGAGGCCACAGGCGGCTCGGTGCCGCGGAGATGGTCGCGAACTGCCATCCCTTGACCATGTGGAAGCGATTCTGCGGCGTCTGCGTGTTGGCGAAGCGGGCGACTCCCTTCCCGGCGAGTTTAGAGCCAAGGAAGGCTTCGAGCTTCGTGCGCGGGACTTGTGGCCGGTGACACCGGCCACACGGGAGGCAACGCCACTTCTGCGCTGCTCGTCGGCGACCTCTCCGCTACATGTGGGTGATGGTCCTCGGCGGCAAGGAGAGGCTGCGGACACCATCAAGCACCGCAGTCTTCTGCGGAGCGAGTGCGGCCGTAAGGCTGCGCGTCTTTGCCTGAACAACGGCGGCGAATTCACGGCGGTGAATTCGCGTCGTCTTGTCTTGATGAGGGCATTGGCGCCACTACTCCGCGCCGTCTGCCGCAGCGAGCGGCGTCATCGGCGACACAACCGAGCGGTTGTGGGGATGGCTCGAGCCCTCCTCAGCGAGGGATGCGGCATCTTCCGGGGGAAGCGGTGGTGACGGCCGTCTACATCCTCAACGCTTCGCCTACCAAGGCACTTTCGGCGGCGGGGCGTCGTGCGAGGTTTGGCATGGGCGCAAGCGGCGGTTTCTCACTGCGGGTCTTGGCTCCCTCGCGTTCGCCAAGGGCTTAGCCGCCGGCAAGCTCGGCGGCGGGAAGCACTCGGGAGTGTTCGCCGGCTCTGCCGAAGGGCTCGAAGGCCTACCGCATCCTCGACCACGACACCTGGCGCGTCGCATCTCGCGTGACTTTGTGTTCGACGAAGGGCGGTGGACATGGGACAAAGCGGTGGGCGGCGATTGACTTTGATTCGGGGACCGTTGTCGACTCGTCCATTTCGAGAGAGAGCTAGCGGCTCGTCTTCACCGAGCTCGACATCTCGCTTCGCCACCGGCTCCGGTGAGTGCTCCACCACCTTCGACACCGGCCTCGCCCCTTCTCTTCTGCCACTCCCGCACCGGCTCACCACTCTCCTACACCGGCAGCCACACCACCAGGATCGGCCCCAACAACTCCGCTGTCCCACGACGAGGATCGCGTCGACGCCTACCACGACGGCGAGCCTCTGCGCTACTGCGTACCATGGATAACATCCTCGGCGAGCTGCCGTCCTGGTGGCGCACCGACCGACCGGCGGCGCACTTGGCGTGGCGGCGACGACGGCGAGCCCGCTCCTTTGGCGGAGGAGGGAGCGGCGTGGCGTGTCGCGATAAACAAGAGATGGGCCGCTGTCGGCGGAACGGGCGTGGGGTGGCGGATCTTCTGCCGGTCTGCGATCACCCTTAAGTGGGTGTTCAAGGTGAAGCGGGATGAAGCCGGCGCCATCGTCAAGCACAAGGCTCGCTTGGTGGCACGAGGCTTCATGCAGCAGGAGGGGATCGACTTTGACGACGCTTTCGCACCGTCGCGCATGGAGTCCGTTCGTCTTCTCCTCGCACTTGCAGCCCAGGAGGGTTGGCACGTCCATCACATGGACGTCAAGTCCGCCTTCCTCAACGGCGACTTGAAGGAGGAGGTCTACGTCCGTCAGCCGCCGGGATTCGTCATCCCCGGCAAGGAGGGCAAGGTCCTCCGCCTACGCAAGGCCCTCTACGGCTTGCGGCAGGCACCACGAGCCTGGAACGCTAAGCTGGACTCCACCCTTATGCAAATGGGGTTCGGCAGGCGCCTGCAGGTGCGGTCTACGGCGGGGCAAGGCGGCAACGCCTGGCTGGTGGCGTCTCGTCGGCGACTTGGTGATCACCGGCTCCAAGGAGGCGAGGTCGAAGCGTTCAAGGCGGAGATGAAGACCGCCTTCGGATGAGCGACTTGGGCTCCTCTCCTTCTACACGGGATCAAGGTCCACGGGACAGCTCGTATCTCCCTTCGCCAGACCGCCTCGCCAAGCGCATCGTTGGTGGCGGGCTCGTGGCCAACCCAGCCCACACTCCTATGGAGGAGAGGTTTGGCGAGCCGCGACAAGACGGCGGAGGAGGTGGGCCTGCAAGCGATCTGCGGCGCATTGTGGGTAGCCCGCTACCTTGTCCACACGCGGCCGGACTTAGCGTTCGCCGTCGGCTCGTCGGTCGGTTCATCGGCGGCAAGCAGCCAGCGGAGCATCGGCCGTGAAGAGGATCGCCGCTACGTTGCGGGCACCTCCGACTACGGCTTGCACTACCGAGGTGTCGGCGGCGACTTCGCCGAATGCAGCGGCAGCGACCACGCGCAGCGACATCGACACCGGCAAAACTGGCGGGATTCTCTTCTTCCTCGGCAAGTGCCTCGTTAGTGGCGATTAGTCAGCGGCGGTGGTAGCCTGTCGGTGTGGCCGAGTACATAGCGCCTCCACCGCTTCGACTTCGGCGCCTGGCTCGTTCGGCCTTGGTGATCTCCTCGGCGAGACACGAAGCGGTGGCGCTCGGGGTGGACAACAAGTCGCTCGCTCGGCAAAGAACCCGTTTTCCATGAGCGGAACAAGCACATCCGGGTGAAGTACCACTTCATCCGAGGTCATTTGGATGAAAGCGACATCAAGGCGAGCTACATCAACACCACGGATCGACTTGCGGACACGCTCACCAAGCCTCTTGGGAGGGTCAAATTCCTCGAGCTCTGCTCGGGATCGGGATGGTTCAACTCTCCCACAAGGCAGCGCACAAGACTTAGGGGAGAATGATGAATAAGTCTCTATACTTGTTGGATAAGTCTTGTGTGTTTGCTTTTCTGCCCTTCAAGGACAGCATCTTAGACGACATCTTAGAGGGACATCTTAGAGGACAGCATCTTAGGCGCTTTTAGGACAGCATCTTAGGCGCTTTTAGGACAGCATCTTAGACTGCTTTTAGGACAGCATCTTAGCATATGCTTGGCTGGTTAGCAGACTATAAATTTGTATCCCCAACCCCTCAGGTTGGCATGGCATTGTGTGAGAAATAAACAAAGAAAATTGCCCCATCTCCAAGTGTCATCCTCCCAATGAGAGTAAGGATCTTGCTATCACCAAGTGCAAGAATCCAGCGACTAACACTTTGACCCTTTTCGTACAGAACAGTTTAATTCCTTTATGGCAGATATCAGCTCATGGAAATAAAGTTGTGTTTAGGTTCTTGAAATTATTTTGTTTTCCTATACTAGCAAGCTGCAATTCGGGTTTAAATTGTTTTAAGTGCATGTAACTAAAATAGTAGAAATGGGACCTGGATAGAGTCTACTTTAGGCTCCGAAAGTAATTCAAAGCCAGACATAAAAACAGGTCTGAATAAGAAACCTAAATAAATCATTTCCAAATCAAATGGTGATGGATAGTAGCATAAGACAAGGCCTATTACCTAAAGTTCATGCAAGAAGATCTCACTAGAAGTACAGAAACCAAACTTTTGACCTTGGGTCCTTTTCTTGAAACCTATAGGCAGCAGAGGTGCACATCAGAATTTTATATCCACCCTTACTTATCACTCGTGTTCTTTCTCCTTGCTGCTCTTCTGGTGATGGAAACATCTGACAAGTTGTGGTTCTTTGCAAGGGCCCTCAGGTTGTCCATCAGCTCAGCTCGGCTTAGGAAGTGTGTTGTGTTCTCTGACGATGCCGGCAATGTGCCAGGTGCTTCGTCATCCAAGTCAAGCTTCATGAGGGACCTCAGGTTATCCAGTAGCACAGCTTTGCTGAAGCAACACTCTGTGCTGCTTTCTGATGACCTAGCCGACAGGCCAGGTGGCACATCATCGATGTTCAGCTTTAGCCATGCAGCTGGGCTCTCACCAATGTCATTGTTAGCTTTTCGCTTCTTCTGTTGGATGGCCTTCTCCACAGTGTTGGCTGGCTTTGGGGTGGCTCTGTGCAGGGTGATGTCCTTGACTATAGCTTGAGCGGGGGCATCTTCAGAGGAGTTGGCACAACGGAACCATAGTCTGAGTTGGCAGCAGCACTGGCTGACTTCAGGGTTACTGTCTGCGAGGTGATGTCCTTGACCAATTTGAGCCAGGGCACCTTCAGAGGAATCGGCAAAGCAGTACCATCGTCTGCATTAGCAGCAGCGCCGGCTGGCTTCAGGGTGACCATCTCCAGGGCGATGTCATTGACCAACTTGACACAGGGCACCTTTGGAGGGATCGGTGCATCTGTACCATCGTCTGTGTTGGTGGGACATCCATCTAGCTTTGAAGTGGCCATTCGCAAGGTGATGTCCTTGACCAACTTCAGCTGGGGTACCTTTGGAGGGACCAAGGCAGCCGTACCAACGTAGGAGTTGGCGGGTTCACCAGCTCGCTTTGGGGTGGTCATCTGTGGGGTGATGTCCTTGACCAACTTGAGCTGGGGCACTTTTAGAGGGATCGGGACAATGGTACCAACGTCTGCATTGGCGGCAGCCCCGCCATTGCGCAAGGTGTCCTCTGGTGCAGAACTTTCTAATATGCCTTCTCTTTCCGGTGGTTGAAATTTCTCCGAACCAACGTCGTCAAGGCCTGAGGTCACTGAAGGAGAGAGTGAACCACCAAGCATTGTGGCACTCCTGGTGTTGGAAGGAGTCTTGTGGCCAAAGTCAGCGGTCGTCGGCATGGACCCTGCTGCCAAATCTGGTAAAAGAACAGATCAGATCAATGCATGCATAGATTAAAAACAGAATAATTAACATTAAAAAAAGAAGTAACAAAAATTTCAATCCTGTAACAGTTAATTGGTCATAACTTGTGCATCATACTGGCAGCAACTAACAATGAATAAAATTCCACACAGCAACTGCAACTGCAATCTATAAAACAAATCAGAGAAACCTAGTATCATACAAATCTGATGCTCAAGGTTTCCGAATACAATATTGTCCCAGGTTTTCTCGGTTGAATAATGTAATTAGATTTGTACAATGACTTCGAGAACTGCGATTACTACTCCAATATTACAAGAGCATAAACATTTCAATGGAACTACCTCAACTTTGATCAACCTCAACTTAGAAATTGTGCACACAAATCTTTGATAGTTAATATGAGGAAACTTGTAGCATAAGTTCAATACAAAATTGGTGGTAAGAGACACTGTTTGTATGAACATACTTTACACACGAACTTGGTAACATGAGATAACAAGAGATGCAAACCTCTTCCTGTAGCAGTAGCACCACTGTTATATGAAGATGCACAGTCTGGATGTTCATTAGATTTCCAAGCAAATGAATTCTACCACAATTGCTACCTACCATACCATTGCCATCTGGGAGCTACATATGTGAGTTACAGAGGCTAGAATAAAACATGGTTATTGATTTAATGTTGGGACAATTGAGTATTTGCCACTCCATAGAATAGCGTTTTAGGGTTTGCCATTATATAGATTGTAATTTCATCATTCGCCACTCTACACATTGGGTATTTTCACACTTTGCCATTTTTCCACTTTTCCCAGCATTTTGCATTATTCCCCCTATTTTAGCCTAATTGAACAGTGGGTTTTGCCCCTGCGGTCGGCGTGTTAGTCGCTGGATTCTTGCACTTGGTGATAGCAAGATCCTTACTCTCATCGAGAGGATGACACTTGGAGATGGGACAATTTTCTTTGTTTATTTCTCACACAACGCCATGCCAACCTGAGGAGTTGGGGATACAAATTTATAGGCTGCTAACCAGCCAAGCATATGCTAAGATGCTAGTCTAAGATGCTATCCTAGATGCTAGTCAAAAGCTGTCCTAGATGCTAAGATGTTAGTCTAAGATGCTGTCCTAGATGCTAGTCTAAGATGCTGTCCTAGATGCTAGTCAAAAGCTGTCCTAAAGAGATGCTGTCCTTGAAGGGCAGCAAAAGCCAACACAAAAGAGACTTATCCATCACTCTCCCCCTAAGTCTTGTGTGTCTCCTTGTGAGAATCTGAGCCATCCAGATCTGGCGCCAAGCTCTGGAACTTGATCCGCCCAAGAGACTTGGTCGGGAGGTCGTGAAATGGTCTTGGGTGTTGATGTAGTTGGCGGACGCTCCCTTCATCCAGCGACCGATGAAGTGGTACCTCACCGGATGTGCTGCTGCGCTCATGGAAGACATGGTTCTTCGCCAAGGCCAAAGCGGACTTGTTGTCCACCACGAGCTCCACTTGCCTCTGCGTCTCTGCCAAGGAGATCGCCATAGCGGCCGTGCTGACCATAGAGCACGAGTAGAAGCGGTAGTGGCTGCAATGTACTCGCTTGTGACTAGACAAAGCCACTACTGTTGTTTGACCGATCGCCGGTGATCGGACACTTGCCGAGGTCTGACATCCGTGGTGCTCTTGCTTTCGTGTCGATGTCGCGGCGTGGTCATTGTCATTGTCGTATGCAGATAAGTCTTGCGCCGGGCACCTTAGGTAGTGCTGGCCGTGGTCGGAGGTGCCCGCGACGTAGCGGAGGATCCTTTCACGGCTTGCTTGGTGCTCGTCGTCGGTCATTGCATGAACCGGTGGCGTGAGCCGACGCAATGAACGCCAAGTCGATCGGCGTGTGGACAAGGTGGCGAAGGCGCCCACAATGCGCCGATCTTTGCGTCGCGTCCACCTCCTCGCCCGTACTCTCACGACTTAGCCGACCTCTCCTCCATAGGAGTGTGGGGTGGGTTGCGTCGGTGAGGCCGCCGACTCCACGATGCGCTTGGCGTGGCGGTCTGGCGAAGAGATCTGGGAGCTGTCTGGTGGACCTCGATCCGAGGTAGAAAGAGAGGGCCCGAGGTGGCTCATCGGAAGGTGGCCTTCATCTCGCCTTTGAGCCTCGATCTCCTTCTCCTTAGTACCGGTGATCACAAGGTCGTCGGCGTGAAGCGCCTATCGTGCGCATTGCCTCCTTGCCCGCCTGTGAGACCGCGGCCTCGTGGCGCTTTCTTTGGAATCCCATTTGCTTGAGGGTGGAGTCGACTTGGCATTCAAGCTCGCGATTGCTGCTTAAGCCGTGAGGGCCTTCTTGTGGCGGAGGACCTTGCTTTCTTTTGGGGATGATGAATCCGTGACTAGCGAGCGTAGACCTCCTCCTTCAAGTCGCCGATTGAGAAGCGGACTTAACGCGTCCATGTGATGGGCGCTTTGACCCTCTGAGCTGCGAGGCGAAGGAGGCGCCACGGACTCCATCCGCAACAGCGCGAAAGGCATCGTCGGTCGACTCCCTCTGCTGGGCGAAGCCTCGTGCCACGAGACGCGCCTTGTGTGATCACCTCTCTAGCCTCGTTTTCTTGAGCTTGAAGACCCACTTGAGAGATGGTGGTGGCCGTGGAAGATCGGCCCGGCTCCCCGTCTTGTTTCGCTCGGCAGCGTCCATCTCCTCTGCATCGCGGCACGCCATGCAGCGTTCTCTCCGCCTCGGCGAAGAGCGAGGCTTCGCCGTAAATCTGCGCGGTGCGCTCTGCCTCAATCGCTGCGCCGATTCGATGACCAGTTGCTCACCGAGGAGGTCGTCCACGATCTGATGGCCTTGAGGCTCGCCGCCGTGGTAGCGTCGATCGATCTCGTCGTTGGACGCCGGAGTGGCGAACTCCACCGTGTCTTGCTCGTCGTGGGCGAAATTTGCCGGTCTGCGAACTGAAGAGTAAGGCGCCGGTGTGGGAGAACGAGGCATGGCCGGCGGTCTTGGCGGTGGACTCGCCGAGAACTGTGGGCTTGGGAGCTAGTGGTGGCGGTGGTGAAGGTCTCACCGGAGGTGGTGGCGAAGCAGGTGGTGGGGTAAGCGAGCTCGGTGAAGGCAGTGTTGGCTCCCCGCCTCCTTGAAGTGGGCGTGGTCGACAACGAAATCGCTGGTCGTCGGTCGAGCCGTCATCCACCATCTTATCCCGTCTAGCCTCGCCCTTCGTCGAACCGGCGTCCGCAGCGTGATCTTGCCTTGGCCGTGTCGAGGATCGAGGGCGGTGAGGCCTTGGCGCCCTCGCGTGGCCGATGAAGACTCTGGCGTGCTCGGTCGTCGAGCTTGCCGGCGTGGTTGAGCTCCTTGGCGAAGGCGAGCGCACCAAGACACGGAGGTGGCTCACCGCGGGCTGCGCCGTGCGAGCCTCGTATGGCGTCTTCGTCGAGGGCCTTGGTGAGGCGGTTAAGCAAGTGAGCAGCGGATCATCAACGCCTCACCCGATAGAATGCGGCATCCCTCTGCTTGAGGAGGGCGCGGCGGTAGCCCCACCGTCTGGTTGCGGCCTTCGGCGACGCCGTTCTGCTGCGGGGTGTCTGGCGGAGAAGTGATGATGGATCCCTCGTTGGCGCGATCGCCGCGAACTTCGGCGCCGTGAACTCACCGCCGTTTATGCGTGCGTGGGACCAGCTTCGGCCGCGCTCGCCTCCGCGGCGACTTGAAGCCACTTGATGGCGTCGCAATGTTGCCTTGGCGTCGGAAAGCAGATGCCCACATGTAGCGGGACACGTCGTCGGCGAGGAGGAAGGAAGCGCCGGCCTCCGGTATAGCCGGTGTCGCGGGGCCTGAAGGTCACCGTGTCTGAGCTCCGGCTTCTCCTTGGCGCGAAGCTTCGCTGGCGAGAAGGAAGCCGCCGCGGCTTGGTGAGGGCGCAGTGTCGCGAAGCTGCTCCACGTGGTCGGCGTGCGGCATGCCCGCACCATCTCCTTCTTCCGAGCTGTCTCGGGGCCTCAAAGTTGAGGTGCCCAGCGCTCGTGCCACCTCAAGCGTCGTCGTCGCGGCGGGTGCAAGACAAAAGGTTGCGCCACTGCTGGCGTGAAGGGCGTAAGGCGGTTGCTCTGTTGACCTTGGCGAGGCGGCGACTATGGTCCCAGTCGCGACACCCGTGCTCAATCTCCGCAGCGATCCGTTCTCATCGGTGTCCCAAGCGATGATGGAGTTCCTCAGCGGGGATGTAGTAGACACCGGTGGCGGCCGGTGCTCGCCGATCTTGGCGGCAAGCAGCGAGCAGCGCGCTTGATCTCCTGGCGGGCGTCGCCCGAACAGCGGTGCCTCGAGCGCTGAGTCGAGCTCGGAGAAGAACTCCGCCGCCGGTCATGTGGTGGGTGGTGCGGTGTCAAGGCACCACCGTCGGTCTTGTCGTTGCGGAAACTGTCGCCGAGGAGGCGTGTGCTTTTGGCTCGTCAAGGTGGAGGAGGCGCTACGGCCGTGCGTGGAGGTAGTTCGATGCTCGCGATGAGCAATGAACGAGCCAGCCGCTCCTCCTCCTCACTTCTTGCGGCGTGGGCTGGCAGCGTCGTGGTATCGACAATCCTTGGCCCAATGACCAGGCTTACGCGGTTGTAGCAGAGTCGTCTCGTGCGGCTTTTGCTTGCCGTATGCCGCCACAGGTGCCTCCACGGTCATCACCCTCGGCACGTCCTCGCGCCCTGCTCAGGCATCTTTACGGCGGCTTGCGCGCGCACGCTTGCGGCGCTGTGTCGTGGAAGAAGGCTCCCCTTCTTCTGTCACCTTGGCCGCGACCGCTGCTCCCGAGTGAGGAGCTTCCGCCAATGGTAGACGGGTCCCGAAACGCTGTGGCTCGCCGGCATCACGACCTTGAGGCGACCGCGCCTCCTCGATCGTCATCATGGAGAGGTCAGCGAGAGACTTCGTCGGCGAGCCATCTGCTTGTACTTCTCGAGGGGCGCGGCGGAAGAGCTTCTCCACAGCTCTCTCCTCGCCGTAGAGTGTCGTCGCCGAAGCGCACCAACCTCGCAACAGAGTGTTGAGGCGGAGAGCAAAGTCATCAACGTCCTCACGGCTTGAAGGCGATTCTCCCACTCGCTGCGTAGTGCCCGTAATGTAGACTTGCGGCGCGGTGCGGCTGCCGATGCGTCTTTGCGGCGATGGCGTCCCAAGCCTCTTTAGCGATCCGCTTGTTGGTAGCGAAGCGCATCTCGGCAGGGCTGCGGCGATGAGAGCATCGGCGCCCGTCGATCTGGTGCGTCAGAGTCGGCGTCTTCGCACCGGTGCATCCCACATATGCCGCGACTGGAGCTTTACCCTCATCACCGCAGCCCACTCGGCGTAGTTGGTCTTGGTGAGGTAGGCCACCGCCGCCCGGGGCGATGTCCTCGACGGCGACTGGTACTCGTGGTGACCACGATACCCGAGGAGAGAGAGCGCGTCGCTGTGAAAGGCGCGCTCTCCGTTGACCCGTCTGCCGCCCGCGTCGCGTCTCCTCGAGGCGCCGCTGCGCGTCCGCGCTGTCTAAGCTGCCGGCTGCGCTTCGTGGCGTCTTGTGATTGCCCATCGCGCCACTACGCCCTCGCTGCGCCTCCCTCTCCAGCCGGCTCAAGGTCCGCGTCGGCTGATTATCGCGAGAGATGGCTGCTGCTGCTTCTGCCGCTATGAACCTCGACCTCTGCTGCTTTGCCGCCTGTTGCATCTGCCGCGCTGCATTGCTTCCACCTCCGCTCTGGCCGCTGCCGGCTCATTCTTGCCGACCTCGGCGCCCTTTTCGCCCTTGGCCTTGTGCCGCCGCTTCGCTCTCGTTCTCGCCACAGTGAATTCGACTTCTTGCAGCGCTTGGCGTCTTTCGAAGCGCCGAGCCCAGGCGTCTGCGGACATGGCGTGCACGGGAAGCTGCTGCGTGGAGAGAGCCGCTTCTCTTGGTTGGAGCTGCGAGTGGAAGCGAAGTGGAGAAAGGATTGAGCGAGGAGATGCTCAAGTTGCGAGGATAGTCTGACTCTGATACCACTTGTTAGTCGCTGGATTCTTGCACTTGGTGATAGCAAGATCCTTACTCTCATCGAGAGGATGACACTTGGAGATGGGGCAATTTTCTTTGTTTATTTCTCACACAACGCCATGCCAACCTGAGGAGTTGGGGATACAAATTTATAAGTCGCTAACTTGACCAAGCATATGCTAAGATGCTAGTCTAAGATGCTGTCCTAGATGCTAGTCAAAAGCTGTCCTAGATGCTAAGATGCTAGTCTAAGATGCTGTCCTAGATGCTAGTCTAAGATGCTAAGATGCTAGTCTAAGATGCTGTCCTAGATGCTAGTCAAAAGCTATCCTAAAGAGATGCTGTTCTTGAAGGGCAGCAAAAGCCAACACAAAAGAGACTTATCCATCACGGCGAAGAAGACGACCAACGGAGGATGGCAATGACCATAGCTAATAGCCACATTGCGTGCAAAGACTTGACATCTTCTTGCACCACCTCCTCACCTCCCACAATGGTGGCAGCACACCCCTCCATCCCCCACCCCACCCCCGCCAATGGTGGCCGGCACCACGTGCTCATTGTCACGGTCGCGGCGGCACAGCAACTTCGTGCGGCCGCAACTCTTGCACAGCTCCGCCGCGACATGCCTCGACACTGTGGCCCCCGCCTCCGCCGCTTTGACGAGATCCTCCCCGCCGCGCACAAGAGCGCCGTGGCACGCGGGTTCTACCCGCTCGCACATCTGCATTGCCATCAGCGGAGAGCTCCCCCTATGGAGTGGCAAATGCTCAATTGTCCCTTCAATGTTTCAGCTGAAAGTGAAATTTTCTCCAGAATATGCTCAGTCATACAGTATAGGGGGCTCTCTCCAAGACAACGCCCATACATGGATAACAAACACCGCGTCGTAATTCAGATTTGTTGCAGTTCAGCAGTGATCGCAGCAGCATTTTTCCATTTTTTTTACCTAAGGACCAATATTTTTCTGCAGTGCTATTGCAGATGTGGCATTGGACTCACCACTAACACCTATGAACTACAATTTGGGTCTTTCGATCTCTCTCGCCAGCACCAACTCTCCCCTGATAATCACACAAGCCAACCACTGCATAATCCCACGCAAATAAGCATTAACTGGGGAATTGTATCCATTTCGTTTAGTTTACCTGCCCTTCAAAAACAAAGCTTCATCTACCGCCGCCCTTCCCCTTCCTCCGCCCAATTCTTGTGTCGTCGACCTGCTCTCTCCTCACCATCACCAACTGGCACCAAGACCGGCCCGGCCCGGCCAAGACCGGCGGAACCCTAGCACCGACTAAATCGTTCGCCTCACTTGTCGGCTGACCCAGCTTGGTCTGAGAGCCTCGGTGGACAGAGGACACAATCTCAAATACTGCTTCTAGGGGTTAGCACCGCCGACGAGGAGGCGCTTGGCGGCAGCTCGGCGGGTGGGAGAGGCGGAGGCGGAGACGACGGCCCGGAAGGAACGGATTTGGGGAGGTGATTTCCGTAGGGGTAGGTTTTCGGGGAGGAGGGGGAGCGCGTTCGTGGCGGACCTGGCGGTGGAAGCGAAGAGGCCATAATTGGAAATGGGAACGAACGCACGCACCTTGGGTGTGGGAATGGGAATGAAGGATTAGCAACTGGGATTGGAAATGCCGAAATCGAGAGCAGAGTTTGGGACTGGGAAACGAGATGGTTTCTTCAATTCTTTTGGAGAACATGGTAGGTCATTTAACTTGTGAGGCTGTGTCACTTAATTTTTAAAACTTATATGTTATGTTTACCTCTCTGAACAATCGAGGTTGTGTCACTTAGTTCTCTAAACTTATTGTGGATATCATGAGGATATGCTTGAGATCTTAGGATGATGTTACAATTGGCAATGTCGTTCTCGGTTTGTCGAAACAGCGTTTTCAGCAAGTGTCAGGACAATCGGTCGTACCGGCGTGTAAGTCGCGGAGCGACCCTGATCTTGATAATCTTAGTGCCTTGGTTGCTTGGTAATACCGCATCGCGAATGACCGCATCTGTGTGGTATGGTTTTCGAGAAGATGTTTTTGGGAAGTTTTGGATTTCCTTGAGGAGATGCGACCTTGCTAGGTATATGGTGATACGGCCGTGAGAGTAGTGTGGTAAATACGAGTTAACTTGGCGGTTGTACCGGTTTTGGTTCTAAGTTTCGGATAACTTGGAGTTTTGTCGTTGGGTTAGGTCAAGTTCATGGGTTTCATGGCATATGTGTTGCATGATGCATGTTTTGACTAACGTGGGTCAAGTTGTGAAGAACTTGTTCCGGATTCGATTTCTTTGTCTATTGATGTGCGAGGTTACTTGGAGGTCAATGGCGGTCAGCAGCGAGATGATCGGGACTAAGCTTGGAGAGTGAGGTCCAAAATGATCGAGGATCTTAGGGTGAGGTCAATGGAGTCAAGCATTGCGAAGAGGACAAAGGTTACCGAGCAGGCGGTTTGGTGCGATGGGTTCGATCAGCGGCGGGGGTCGGTGCAAGTGCCATGGTGGTTTCGGTGGGAGCGAATGGGAGAACTTGCCGGCATGAAGAGAGTTCTTTGGATCAACCTACGTGGCGAAGCATGGAGGTACTTCACGAAGATGGGACTCGGTCTTTGCAAAAAAGATCGAGAAGAATATTTTGGTAATTTTACCAAATCGCCTTGGTGACCTAATGCCAACCAGCGGCGCAAGGCGGTGCGTCAAGAAATGGATTAGGTCAAGATAATTGAAGGCGGCGCTTTAAAATGCGTGCATGTGTGACCCGTTTGTTTTGGGCCTTGAGGGAGCCCATTAGGATTACTCTTCTAGAAGGTCTAAGCCTCCACTATAAATAGGAGAGGGTCTTTGCCAAGACCTCTCAACCCTTTCATTGCATTGTAAACCCTAGTTTTGCTTTTGTGCTTAGGGAGAGGATTAGTGGAGGTTAGGGTTCTAGAGAGTTGGATTTGATTTCGTGCTCATGTATTGAGTCTTTGTCCTCCATTGATGGAGTGGCTGTAAACCAATACCATATCAAATCAATCCAAAGAAAGTTCTCTCAAAGATGAGTTCATTTGCTTTCTTTCTCTCTATTTGATGATTTTGAGTCTTTCTTTGATCCGTGAGTTTTGCTTGGTTTCTTGCCGTGTTCTAGCTTCTTTGTGACATGTGGGAGTGCATCTAAGATCATCTAGGTCATCCTTTACCCACGAGCAAGGCTTAGATCATGTTTAGGTTTGAAACTCGATTTTGAAACCTCCTTTGTTCAATTCGAGAAAGGTAGGAACTTTGACGTGGATCTAGTCTTTCTTTGCTTGGAATAGGTTCCTAACCTTCTTAGGAAGGTATGTTTCAAATCTCGCAGAGTTTGGCCAAGTGGATCAAAAGTTGTGCCAATTTTGGTTTTCGTTGTCGGGCTGTTCCAAGACAATCGGTACGACCAGCTTCGTTTGCCTCACGGTCATACACTTTGTCAGTCACGACCACTCATTTGCCTACGGTCATATCAAGCTTTGTCAGTCTGACCTTGGTTTACTGCGGTTGTTCCAATTTCACGATTTTTGACACTTCTTCGTTTTTGTTTCTTTGAGCTTTGGGGGTTAAGAGGATTCAACATAAGACTTCATCTATGCTTAATCATTGATCTTCATGGCTCTCATAGCTATTGAAGTGATTTACAAGTTGAATCCATTCAAGTGAAAAAGATTTTGAGCTCCTATTCACCCCCCCTCTAGTCGCCTTTTCGGTCCAACACTTATATTTTACTTTCTCAATCCTTTGAAATTGCGAGGTTGTGCCACTTAGTTCCCTGAATTTGCGTTGAAACAAAGTTCGTCGGATGGAATGCTGGCGACTTCGTCCTCTCTGAGTTCGGTGGACTTGTCGCTGCCCTATTCTGACCGTGTTCATTGTTCCAATCACCTCACGCCGACAAAAACGGATTTTTCAGACCTAGGAATGCACCGTGCTCGCGTCTTTGCTGGAGCTCCACCGTCGCAGCTTGCCGCCGCCCTCGCCCTTCCTCCTCTGAGTCAGCCGTGAGAGAGATTAGCACATTCTCAGTGCTAGAGTAGGAGCACAGTACTTCTCTCTCTTACGATAATTCGCAAGCGACCTAATGGACTTACATGGAGGGTGAGTAGCTTCTGCTCTGGTACTGGGAATGTACTTCTATCTCTCACAGGTGCCTCAGAGGAGGCAAGGGTGAGGGCAGTGACAAGCTGCGACGGTGGAGCTACAGCGAAGACGCGAGCACGATGCGTTTCCAGGCCTAAAGAATCTATTTTTGTCAGCATGAGGTGACATGGACGATGAACACAGCCAAAACGGGGTGGTGACGAGTCCACCAGATTGAGAGGGGATGAAGTCGCCAACATCGCATCCAATGAACTTCGCTTCGACGCAAGTTCAAGGAGCTAAATGACACAACCTTACAAATTCAGGGGCTGAGAAAGTAAAACAGAAGTTCAGGGGGCTAAGTGGCACAACCTCGCAAGTTCAGGGGGCTGAGAAAGTAAAATACAAGTTCATGGAGCTAATTGGCACAACCTAGCAAGTTCAAAGACCTACAGTGCAATTTTCTCTTTCTCTTTCTCTTTCTTTTTTGGACCTATTTTTACATGTCACTGCAAACAGAGCTGGACAGCCAGAGACAGCATAGCGGGGCATGGCATGGCACAGGCCCTATTAGGCATGGTTGGCCCGGCTAATTAATCGAATCGTGCCATGTTGGCCCATGGTTAGGGTGAAGATGCAGGCACGGGACGCCGACCTCTCGGGCTGTCCCGGGCACAGCCGCCGCCATCACCTTCGCGCCGGGCCTCTGCGTGTTAGCCTCCGCGCCCGATCGTCTCTGCCACACTCGGTCGCCACCTCCGTCACCGGTCGTGCCCCATGTTGTGCCTAGCACAGCACTATACATGCCGTGTCGGGCTAGGTTTTTACCCAAGCACGGCACGATCGATCGGTCATTGTCTTTGTTCGGGCGAGCAATAATCACATGCTTGAACTGCTTTCGGCGACATAGCCCATTTAGATAGCTATAACTACAAATGTTTCAGATACCTGATTTGCCATTGCAAAGTGACAACTCCCTTTTATACCACTATAAAGTCGAAATCATATCCTTTTATGTCACTACCGTCACCTTCGTTAATTTTTTTTTCCATCAACTTTTTCCAAAATACCCTCATTTCTTTTTTCTCCTTCCTCCATTCTTTTTCTTCCCTTCCTGCTTCTCTCTATCCTCTAGTTCACCCGACGCTACCGCCTCTCTCTGCCTGTGCGGCCTCCATCCTAGTATTCACCACAGCACAACAAAGAGCACAACCAATCCACGTAGGGAGGAAGGAAGAGGCGACATTACTGGTGAGGAGCGCCACCATCGGAGTTGTCGAGGTGCCAAGCACCCCCATGGTAGTGGCATCGTAGCACAACCAACCTTAGACCATGGCGGCGTAAGCGATGGAGGGACCAAGGACGAGGGGTCCCAAAGGGGGGATGATGCAGGGGGTGACCACGGTGGCAAGCCGAAGCTGGCTCAGCGACGCGGGAGCCTGAAGGAACCACGAAGTGGCCATCGGAGGTCTGGTGAACCGGCGGCGACACCGGATTACTTGGGGCCCTAGCGGCTAAGATTCGGCAGGGGCGGAGCCAGTGAGGCGAGCGGCCGATGACGCTGGGGAGATTCGGGACCAGGCGGAGAAGAGTTGGTGGCGGTGGAGTTGGTCAGTGATGTTAGCGAGACAGGTGCAGGCGTCAGCAGGGTGGAATCAGATGGTGCCACCATTGGCGACTGCGCTAATAAGGCGACGGCACAGGTGGTCGAGGCGACAACCGGTGATGGCAACAGCACTAGCGGAACCGAGGTGGAGCAAGCAAGATCGAGCGGCAGCGGTGTCCTAGGCGGTGATGTTGAGGCATAAAAAAAGTCAGGAAGGGTAAAAATGGTATTTGCACGGCCACTTCACGGCTTGACTAGCCAATAGTGGCATAAAAGGGTATGGTTTTGATTTTACAGTGGCATGAAAGTGAGATGTAGCTTTGTAGTAGCAAATCAGGGATTCGGAATATTCACAGTGGCATATAAAAAAATCCTTTTTTTGTCAGACATCAGAAACTAGTTTGTTTTGAACTACGTATCTCCGAGTTGCATCGGGAATTTAATGCTTATTAGAGACAAGGGGTGTTTAAGCAAGGCATAGATAATCGTGACATGTGAATTGTGATTAGTTCGACATTCAGATTCAACGGGTAGGATTTAGTATATGCTAGCATGGTGCAATAATAGCCAATTTTCGGCATTTTACTATTTACGTGGTGTTTGGTTTGTGGGTTTGGATCAAAGTTGTCAATACCATTCTAGTACCGGCCATACCGGCTAGTATATACCGTACCGCCCCTAAAGCAATATGTAAAAGCCTGCGTACCATACCGGCGGAAATATCGGTCATACCGGCTTGATACCGGCTCAATACCAGCTTAATACCGATCAATACCGACCATACCGATGGAATTGATAATACCGTCTATTAAACTATATGTTATATTTGATAGTACTACTATGTATTTGGAATAATACTATAAGTGATATTTGGTGTGCATATAATTAAACAAATATATACTTGTATTATTATATTAAATTCGAAACGGTACACCGGTATGGACCGGTATCGGAATGTACAATTCCAAGAACCAAACCGGTATGGCCTCCGGTACGGTATTGACAACTTTGGTTTGGATGGGTGGGAATAGGAAATTGGGGGAGATGGATGTATTTGTTAAGAAACCGGGCCCAGGTCGACAGTCCTGGCCCACGATGGGCTCCTCATCCATCTAGTAGCCTATATAAAGGAGGGAGACCCCAACCATTGTACTACAGTTTTACAGAAGGGCAATAAAGAGAAGCCAGAAGTCCCCTCATATCTCTGTGTTTAATATACTATTCTGTTCTTGCATTGTTCTTACGATTCTGAGTTTGTCTACGAGGTAATCGCTCGGACTAGACTCGCCAGCGACGGTTCCTCAACACGTTATCAGCATGATCGACTCTCCTCGGATCAAAAGGTAACCATTGAAGAACGACGCTTGTAGATCGAATCGATTTTCTAGATCGCTTTCAATTCTGCAATTGTTGATTTCTAGATTGTTTTATTCTACGGTGCAAATCTGCTCTAATCTACCACAGCCGACTTGAAGTCGCCGGCACAATGTCGATTGGTAGATTGAATGAAAGAGTAGATGATGATTGCACTGTGGATTGCAAATTTGTTCTAATCTACCATGGGTCGACTTGAAGTCGCCGGCCAAGCCAATCGGTGGATTACATGAATAGTAGTTGCATGAACAGTGTTTTTGGATAAACAGTAGACACATAAAAACGGGGCAACGGCCCCGTACGGCCGCCGACCTATAGCGGCCCCGCGCCGCCGTATGTGTACGCGGCCGAAGCCGCACTGTGCATCCGCCCCCGAAGCCGTGCCGCCGGAAGCCATGGTCGTAGCACCACACCGTCCGCACGCGACCGAGCCTCAGCGCTGTATAACCGTGTCCGCAGCGCCCGTGGCGCCACGCCTCGCCCATCGGTGGCATACGCCACCGTCTGTGACCCGCCCTTGTAGCGTGTACGGTGTTGGAAATATGCCCTAGAGGCAATCATAGAGATGATTATATTTCATTATGTTCATAATATTGGATAATATATTATCATGTTCCTTGAATGAATTATTGGTTATGAAGATTAACAAGTATGTGACTTGTTGGTGAAATTCTTTTAACTTATATGATGTCGTTCGAAATGAATCCTGGTCGGATATCAATGGTTGGAACACTAGTGACTCTATCGACCAGCACATTGTATTGATTAATGACTATGTTTCACCGGTCATAGATATAGGGATATCGAATCAATAATGTGAACACATGTTAGAGAACATGGGGTTGGATTGACCCACCTTGAGACACTATTGAGATTGTTATGATTCTATGTGTCGTTAGTTGGTCTCAAGCAATGATGATGTATAATCATTAGACCTGAGATTAGCATAGTTTCCTACATGTGTTAGCACTCTTAGGGGTTGCCAATCGCTACTCGTAATTGGGTAGTTATAAAGGTAGCTTTCGGGTATGCTCTGAAATATGCGGAGGAATGTGACTGGTCGGATATGGGATTTGCCCCTGCTAACATAACAGGAGAGATGTCCCTGGGCCCCTCGTTGTGGTTGGATAAATTAAGTGCATGGCCATGCCACTAGTGGTCGAAGTGTTTGACTACGTGAAGTTATCCGATACTCGATCGAGAAAGTATTGAACAGTCCATAGATGACACAGCATCTCACCTGGAGTTCAACCAGATATCGTGAGGCAATGGGAGAATACACAAGAAGGTCTTTCAGTTCGACCAGATACAGACTAGTCGTATGGAGATACGTGCTGGTCGTAAGCTGGTCGAACACGGTCACTAAGTGGTCGAAACCTAGTCGTAAGGAGTTACGAATTAGTCAAGACCGAATATGAACTGGTCGTATAGAGATACAAGCTGGTTGTTAGTGATATGGATCTGGTCGTAGATCATATTACATTAAGGTTCATCTAATATAATTTGTGTGTATTCGGGAATCGCTATGTTCTACTAGGAACCGCTAACGACTCATAGTCAGAAAGGGTTTTTGAGTCACAACTGATTACGCATAAACCTAACGGGTCACACACTTAATAGGTTGGAAAAAACGTGTTCGGATATGATCCGTCATGCGTGTTCGGATATGATCCGTCATAGGCACTATATAAGGAGATGTTTGAAGCTATTGAGAAACAGATGAGTTGACGTGAGTTGCTCCACCGAAACCCTTACCGCCATCTTCTTGAGAGCTCTGTCGTGCGACTTGGTGCTAGCACACCGGCGTACGGTTGTTCCTTCCCTGGATATATGGATACCATAGAGGCGCTACTGCGGTTGCTATTGCGCTTGAGGGCGATCCGTGATCTTAATAAGGAACTTCAAAGGTTGCTGGAGGAGACGATCGACTTGCGAGGACGCTGGCCGATTGACTACGACCACTACATCGACGTGCACGACGCTGGACGATCGACTACGACCACTATATCGATGCACTCTACGTTGGACCAGGCTGCTCCAACTCTTCTTCCGCTGCTCTGCGCATCTGGTGGTAATGATCTGTGATCATCTACTTGATTGGCTTCCTGGTTTACGTGGTAGAATTTTTTATTTGTTGCTATCGTGGCCTACCCGTATCCCTTCATACGTGAAAATTTTCTCAGAACTGAAAATTCACGGTTTAGCCCCTAGAAATTGCAGAATTCACTGAAAATTCTTTTTCCAGCAGAAAAGGGCCTCAGGAATTCAAATTTTGAATCTTTTGAGAATTTAAAGCATGTTTAACTTTTTTATTATTATTTCTATGCAATTTATTTATTGTATTTACTGTTTTGATTATCTGTGATTGTTTATATTACTTTTAATCAATAGAATAGCAGTAAATCATGAAAATGCATAAAAAAATTTGGGATCATGAACCAAGAGGTCGAAGAGCATTATGAGAATTTTACAACCATTTTATGCAAATCACCAGTTGTAATCTTATGAACTCTTTGCATGAATATGAAGATGGTAGTATCACGAACCAGAGTTGAAGCCCGACCCGGCATGGCGAAATTTGTCTGAAATTTGTACGGTCTTCAATTCTGTGGTAAGGTAACCACGAATGAGCAGAAGATTGAGAAGACTCTCTCTACCTTTCGGCCGAATGAGGTGCAATCCACACGCTACTATCGTCAAGACGGCTACAAGAAGTGTGTCAAATTGATCGACATTATGCAAGTTACAGAAGTTCAAGATGATGTTCTAAGGAAGAACTACATCTCACAGCCGTCTAGTAGAAATATTGGCCATGAAGCCAATGCTAGCAGCTACAAGGGGAGGAAACCTCTCACAAAGGAGAGGGGCAAGAAAGGTAAGGTCGTGGGTCACACGTTATTGATGCTTTCTAGTCTAAAGAAGAAAGGCAAAGAACAACATGAGGCACACCTCGCCATTGCAGGCATAGAGGATCCACAGCCATTAGTTGCACTCATGGATGTAGACAACTCAGTAGCAGCCCCCATCACCCCTCCTTTGGACATCTCAGCGACCGCAGCCGTAGTTGCCCAAGAGGAGAAGATCGCCATGGAGCACATTGAGGCAGGAGTTTCTGAATACTTCGCTGATTCGATCTAGTGCACGCCTTGCACTTAGATCCTTTTACAGTCACTTGTATATGGCATCGAGCAAGGCAAGTCAACACTTTGATCATTTTGCACCTACGTTTGAATGCAAATTATATCGCTTTAAACTATGAAATTGCATTGCTATAATTTACACAATTATGTTGACTTAGCTTATAGATAATACCTTAAAGATAATTGAGTATAAACTGTCAGTCCTTGAACTTGGGCATTATCTCTTGTCACCCTAGGAATAATGGTATACATGAATAGTCACTAAGTATGTATCTAAGTGTCATGTTTTGCCCTGCTTAGATACATCAACATGTGGGCATTAATTTACCCCAATATCTTGCAAAACTACAAAACTGGATTTGGGTAGTCGAGGATGGAGCCTGGCTGGTATGTTAAAACTAGAAAGGATTTTCAAAATAAAAACTCAAAAATCGATTTAGACTTGGGTAGATGGTAAGCCGGGCGAGCGCGGATAAAAGCACGACATAGTGGGTATGGGAAAATACTACGCAAGTCAGTTAAGGACCCGGTTCTTGTAACATCTTCTCGTGTAAAAATAGTGCAACTACAAGTCTATAATGGGTACAACTATAATGGGTACGACTTGCTTGATTAATTTGTTTGCCTCATTGTAGTTTCACCATTGGATGGAATGTGGCGTGCGTTCCGTGAGGGCGTGGCCCACGACGGTGAAAACCTTAGCGGATAGAGTTGCGTTGAGGTGGGGCAATGTAAAGGCCTTATGATTATTATCTTAGTCTCACGCCTACGATCGCATGTTGACAATATAAGATAATTGTCTCTTGTTGGTAAAGTTGTGTGACCTCTGCATAGTGAAAACTATTCGGATAGCCGTACTCATGGTCATGGGTGGTGCTGAGAACTTACTTGATGTAGACTCAATTTTTATAAGACAATTTGTGGGTGGGATGAAATGACGGGTTGTAGCCTTGAGATTTGATTTGTCCTGGTTGGATCCAATGGAGGGCACAGGTAGGAGCCGTGGCCTGATTTGTCCTGGTTAGAGCCAGTGGAAAGTACAGGTTACAGCCCGAGGAATAACACCTCATTGGGTAGTTGGAGCTATTCAATGATATAGGGAGGTTGGAGCCTCCTGTACAAAACTCAATTTCATTAAAAAATTAGTTTAGTCAAAATGGAAGGTCTTAGGGCTTGCTCACTACTTAATCTATTTGCAACTGTAGCTTTGTGCAAACAAAAGAACCACAAGCCTTTCTTTGATCAGCCTTGCATATATTATAATTGCATCATGTGTGTTGGTTCGTAGAGTACGGTTGTGCACTCACACTCACTTATTATAACAAAACTCAAAATCATTCAATCAAGACCGCTACACCTACTTTGCGGCGTATGGACCAGATGGTGAAGCTAATGCAGGAGCTTAGGCCAGGACCTCGAGTCGCTTGCCTGTGGGCAGAGCGGATGGATCCACCTTTTGCTTTCTACTTCTACTCGTGTTTCTACCTTCTGTATTAAACACTATGTGTATTAAATTGGCTTGCTTGGTCCATTTTGTAAAACAATTGACCGTACGATCTATTTATGTAATGTAATATTAACCATGTCATGATTTGGGCGATGTATGTGTATGATTCAACAATGTACCTGTGTGCGCTATCTACTGATCTAGGGAATAGTGCAGTTTACACAAAGGGTTTCGAATTACGAATTCGGGTCTCATGTACCTGCACCGGTCTCAACATACACTCGCCCAAGTCTAAAACATATTTTCAATTTTATTTGCTAACAAAAATAACAGAGGTACCTCATCTGGACTTTCATACAAGTGTTTCCCATGATTGAATAATCTCACAAGTGTTTCTGAACCTACCACAAATAGTACCAGTAAGCATGGCTATGCAACAACTAATTTGTATCAACTAAAATTCCACAGTATTTATACCAACTGTGGAGTGAGGATATCAATTTACCAAGGTAGGGTCAATACAACAATTGGGAATAACTACCAACTTTACCGACATAGCAATTTTATCGAAATTACGCACATGCATAATAATTTTGAAACACAACATACATAATAGTGAACATATGGGATCAAATATGGTCAAAGGGGGTGCTTGCCTTGCTTGCTTGCCTTGCTTGCTTGCCTTGCTTGTTTAGCTCTAGATCTTGCTTGAAATCAACTTTGGCTAATTCCGGGACGTCAGTATCTAATTGGTAAAATCCAAGTAACACAAATAAGAGACAAATAAATTCAAACAGATAGCAAATTCAAATATATTTGCACATAATGAAAGATCATGATTTTAGAAAATTTTAGACAAAAATCACTCAATTTGTAATTCAAATGAAAAGGTTATGAGCATTTGAATTTGGTTTGGTTGATAAATTCTAGAAAAGAAAAGAGAAAACACTGTGCATGAATTTTTATTTTAACATATAAGTTTCTTTCTAAAGGAAAACTAGAATTTATTACGTCATTAGGCTGACAGGTGGGGTCGGGTGCACGGTGAACCAAGTTCACAGACATGTCTATAGGGTAGCGGGACTGACGAGGATTAAAACATCTATGTATTATTTTAATATATAATAAAAGACCATATGTCTTCATGGTCGTAACCCCTAAGACTGACGACCTCCCTGGTCATTAGTATTCGAGAGGTTACTTAATGGGTACCACTGATGGGATGAGGCTTTGTACCTAATCCCACCGGATAACCGCTCGTAAAATTCTTGGCTGGTATTTCTTATCGTATGATGAATGGAACACGTGTTATCGTTCCAAACCATGCAATGGTACAACCACGAGACAACGACTATTAACCATCCTACGGTTAAGCTTTTCACAAACAACCGCAAGGAAGTTAGCACATTGCTAACTTCTCTACCGTTCCAAACCGATCGTAGCGCTTCACGAGGGCGTCTTCTCCGAGAGTAATCGCCACCTCTTGGAAGTTATTTAAAGGTGAAGCACAAGAGACAAAACGAGAGACAAGAAGGGAGGCGATAGGCGACACACAAAACAAGGCCAAGGCAAAGATATGCCTGAAGCCTAAGCGGTGGAATTAGAAGCTAGATAATCGACCTTAGACTCATATTCTAAGTCGATTGCCGGTTAAGCATTCCTCCATTCGGTGTAATTGAGGGTAGTACTTAGCCACATCTTGTAAATCCAGTTCATATAAATAAAGAGCGACCCCCATTCCATTCCAGGATATTCCACGTCATTTTCCTCGTTTATTTTCGTAAGATCGGCGATTCGATCGTCGACAGGGACCCACATGTCATTTGCAGATTTTAAAACCAGTTTAAAATTTAAATCTTGATTAATTAACCACCTGGTCCCACATGTCAGCGACTCATTGCCACTAACTACTGTCATTAGTGCTAACCTTATTACCAATCATGCGGGTCCACATGCGAGAGAGAGGGGAATAGGGGAGGCGACGATGGCCATGGCCAAGCTCATTGCTGAGCTTGCTGGTGGCGAAGCAGCGATGGCACGGGCTTAGGATGCAACAAAATGGAACGACGGCACTGCGGCGAAGCTAAGGGCAGGAATGGCAATGTTTGAGGTGGTCTGATGCGGTGGCACGACGACGAAGAGCAACGAGGCTAGCTTAGGCTGCGTCGAACTCCGCGAAGGAGGCATTCTCTCACCCAGGGACTAAGCGCACTGGACTCAGGGGACTATGGCAAAGTTAATGGCACTACTACAGAAAAGGTCTTCACACACGGTTCGGAAACGTCATTACAGATGGTTTTCGGAGCCGTCTGAGTTTATGGGTCGGTGATGACATGAGGTCATCACAGATGGTTTTGGAACCGTCTGTGATGCATGCTATCACAGATGGGTTATTAACTCAGAACCGTCTGTGATATGTGACTATCACAGACGGTTTGTGTCTAGAACCGTCTATGATAACTGTCTATCACAAACGGTTCTTGTTTAGAACCGTCTATGATAACTATATATCACAAACAGTTCTAAACAGGAACCGTCTCTGATAACTTTCTATCACAGATGGTTCTAAACACGAACCGTCTGGCGACCTTCGCTTGGAGGTTATATATATATATATATATATATATATATAATATCGTTTGTAGTCCTGACCACTTTAGGAAGGAAGTGGGGAGGATGACACGGTTGCCACGGGCAACCTCTCATCGAGCACGCAAGTTCAAGAAGTACGGCTGCAAGAGAAAGCACGTGGACATACAATTACCTGGATATCGTCGATAGGTAATTGGACTTGACATCAAGGAATGGTTGAACTTGCAGGCTCGATAAGAGGTTGCCTGTGGCAGCTATCTCATCCTCCTCACGACCCACCGAAAGGCTGGGGACTACAAGCAGTCACTACTTGGAGGTTTTATAGAGAAGAGATCAAGAATAGAATGGTAGGACGTATACGTACCTGGGACGCAATGGAGGAAACTTGACTAGCATGAACACGGTTACAAATTAGCCTAACGTTTACAAATCTGAAAAGTTAATTGTAGCCAAGCCCCATCCGAACCACATCGATCCCATGTAAGCCAACCAAGCACAAAGAACCAGCATCAATAACCCTCAGTACCCATCAGAGAGCATTAACCAAACTCACAATTTTGCCCCATTCATTTTTGTCAATCTGAACCCACAGCATGAACTAAGCAAGATGCACATACACCAATAGCCATCAATTTACATCACAGAGCAAGGGGACTATTAATATGAACTAATTATCAATTCAATTTCAGCATAAGACTATTAACATCATTACATCACAGAGCAAGGGACTATTAATATGAACTAATTATTAATTCAATTTGACATAAGACTATTAACATCATTGAAGCGGTTCAACGACAAGACAAGACAAGACCAAGGGTGTCCAAACCCACCACACTGATGCGTAGTAGCCCTCGGCATCCATCGCGAGCACTAGCCATTTTCATCACGAGCAAGGGGTTGAGGCAGAGAGGGAGTAAGGTAGGGTGATACCTCGATGCAAGCGCAACCCGGCGGCGACCCCACCACTAGCACAACCCTCATCCATCTCCTTCACCTTGCATAAATCACACAAACATCAGGACACAACTTAAGGCTCAAGCATAAAAATCAAACTCAACAAAAGATATTAAGCTAATAGAAAGGAGAATAGAGGGAGAATGGGGAAAGCAAAGCAAGGGGGCCAGGGCCCGAGCGCAGGAGGTCGAGCAGGAGAACCAAGCCATGGACGCGGCCAGGCAGTAGGTGCAGGTGGCGGCGCAGTGGATTGGGTGGCGGTGTCACCGTAGTTGTGGCACGACCCTGACACTGCATAAGACACTCCTATCGTACGAGTGTCTTGTGTAGTGTAGAGTGGTGTCACAACCGTGGCGGCAGCGTCGAGGTGGGGAGGGAGCGAGCGAGTAAGTCTTGTTGGGGAGTGAGTTAGGGAGGGCGCAAACCCTAGTGGTGCTGGGAGTGGCGAGTTAGGCGGGCACAAACCCTAGCGGCGCTAATAAAGAGACTTATCACAGACGGTTCTATTATGGAACGTCAAGCGGTTCCATAATAGAACAAATCTATGATATGTCCCATATCCTGAGCGGTTCCATTATAGAACCAAATCGTGAAATAATTTTCTCAAGTATATTATCTTGTATATACACTTACATGACATGAAGAAATTACATGTTTATATGTCAATTTTGTCATTTAAATCTTGCTAAAAATTTGCTTTAACTATACATACATACATACATACATACATACATACATATATATATATATATATATATATATACATATATACACACACACACACATATATATATATACATACATATATATATATATATATATATATATATATATATATATATATATAATTTGTTAGATTAAAGCATGCATGAGGATCGTAATGGCAATCAGAGGAGGGGGGTGAATGATTGCAGCGAATTGACCTCCAAATTCAATCTCAAACCTATGCGCTGAAACACCTGCAACCTTCTCGGGAGTTCCTCGGAGAACCTTCACAGAATCTCTCCAATAACCTCTTCAAGAAGCTTTTCAGCGCACAGCTCAAACACAGCAAACCAAAGACAAAGTAGAACAAATCTGAATTTTATTTCTCAGACTAGATTTGTGTCTACAAAGCGCTCTGCAAGCACCCCTAAAAGACCTTCAGCCGAAAGTCCTCTCAACTTCTCTCTACACCCCTGCAACCAAACAGCATGAAAGCTTCGGGTTCTTGACTCTCTATCAAAGGACCTATCCTCTGCCTCTTTTTATAGGCAAAGACCTCTCCGTATCTCTAACAAACACTGCAATCTATCTTTCCGAAAATCAAGGGACCCGAAACCCTTACCAACACGGGTTTTTCAAAATTTCTAAGACTTTCCAAAACCGGAACCTTCCATATCTCCTTACGTCGTAAGCCTTCAAGAATTCGCCTCCCAAAGCTTCACTGTGCACCACCTTTGATCTCCACGTGCTCCAGCGTAACCCCAACCATCCCGTGACATCCACGACCTCCTAGACCTCAGATCTCCCCATCCTGGTCCGGGTCCTCCTCGTCACAACCATAATTGTCTCCACGCTCAACCTGCACATGCAAAGATCAAAGAAACACAAATCCTTGGCACAAGTTCTCCAACTTGACCAACAATTAGCTCTCTCTCACACACACACGCATAAACACTATCATGCATCATGCAATAAATTGATACTCAAAACTTGATCTAAATCTTAGCCAAATCCTGAAAGCGGCGAACACACAGAGCACAATCGGTCGTACCTCCACGTTTGATGCGGTACTATCGCTTGTGATCGTACCTCAAAACACACCGGTACTACCGATCCTCAAAGTCATCCAAAACTCCCCAAAACAAGCTCTCTGGAAAATCCATACCGCAACCTTGCAATCATACCATTTTGCGGTACTACTGTAGTCAAAACTACGGTACTACCGATCTGCGGTTGTACCGCTTCAAAGCTGCGGTACTACCGCTTTCCAATGAAATCCAAGTATCCGAAAAACATGTCTTCTGGAATTTTCAAACCACCATGTAAAAAACGGAAATACGGAACTGCAGTCGTACCGCTCCAAGACTGCAGTACTACTATTTTTCACTTGAGTTCAAAACTCTCAAAAACACCTTCTCTGAAAATTTGCAACCGCCATCTAAAAAACAGTATTACCGAGTCGCGGTACTACCGCCATTTCCCAAGCAGTACTACCGCTTAACTGAAACGCGCAAAAGACTCAGAAACACATGCCTTGCCATGTGGACGCTCTAGATTGACTTGGCCGTTCGGACCGCGTGTCAAAACTGTTGGATCTGGAGAACTGTTCAAAGTCTGAACGTCCCTCCCGATAACCACCGTCTGATTTCAATCCAAAGGCTAATACGACCTGTTACTTTTGAATGGTCCGAACATTCTTCTTCAATATGAGCCGTCTGATCAAGATCTGACGGTTCGCTATCACACATCGGGACCCAAGTGACTTACGGTAATACTGCACGTTACTTGCGGTTGAACCGCCCGACGGTAGTACCGCGGCCACAATGCCGGTACTACCGCAAAACCCGACAAAGGCTGATTTCCACATAAATCAAAGGCACTCAAAAGTTATTACAAAGCATGTCAACACCTAAGATCACAAGCATGTCGAAAAACAATGTATTCTTCATTAAACACCAGGACTAAGACTCTCTATTGTCAATGTGTTCATCATCAAACAACATGACCAAAAAACCTCCTGGTCTAACACCGTCTCTGATATATATATATATATATATAGAGAGAGAGAGAGAGAGAGAGAATTCAACATATAATTAATATAGTAACGTCACCTCCAAACTAGATTTATTTTCATTTTGGCATTTTCATATGGCCAAACAGTGTGGCCAGTCGCTTCTTACAAAGACTAAAAAAAAGTAGAAACCTATAAATAAGCAAAGTTTTTCTAGTGGCGGAGGTAGGCTGCTATCTCCATCTTCAATACTTCATAGGCGGCGGCGTCAGACGGTTCGTGATCGAACAAAGCCTGAAATGCGTCCACCCGCTGACGTGCTCGTTCGAGTGTCTCCCGAAGACCCTCGGACTATTGAACCAAGAAGAATTGAGCTCATATGCTCTCTTCCCTTGCTTGAGGGGTCTCGGCCTGGTCGACTCGGTCGCCCGTCACCTCGATTAAGCAGTCCAAGTCACGGCAAGCCTCCTGGAGACGTGCAACGTCGTTGTGGAGGACCACGTCGATGACGCGGTAAACTCGCCGAAAGTAGGAGATCACTCGAAAGATGCGGCGGAGGAGGATGTCAAGACGGCAAAAGGTGGCCGTCACCTGCTCCAGCAAATTCTCGGAGACAGGAGTGAAGATCTTTGTTGAAGCAGTGTTCTTCATGACATCCACCAATGTATGCGGGAGAGTTGCTTATGCTGATGCGGCCAGGTAGGCCATCAATGCCAGCGACAAGGGAATAGAAGAGGCAGCCATTTCTATTTTTTTATAAGTACTAGAGTTATATGCATGTGGGGATGATAAACATCTTCGATGGCGGCTGATCCTTTTTATAAAACATGGAATAAATTCGGAGCGTGAGATGAAGAGACACATCGGGGAGCCGAAGCGGTGTTGATGCGACGAAGAGACGCATCGGCGATGAAGAAATTGATCATCGGGCTTCAACTAGGAGCTGTAGCGATATTATCACAGACGGTTATAACAAAAAACCGTCTGTGAGCTTTCACATACGGTTGTTTGTTGAAAACCGTCTGTGATATGTAGAATTATCACAGACGGTTATTGTTAATAATTGTCTACGATACTTCATAGACGGTTTTAGTTATGAACCATCTGTGATATTATCTCTTCACAGATGGTTTTTAGCGCGACTAATGCCTGAGCGATCTCTAAACCAAAACCGTCTGTGATTGCATATATCTGAGCGGTTTTGGTCAGCAAATGCGTGATGAAGCGTCGATATTAGCCTTTTTGTAGCAGTGTGGGCTCGGTACAAAGACGAATGGTCATCGAAGATGGCCATGGGAGGCTACGGTGAAGTCTAGGCAAACTATGCTAAGACTAAAATCTAACTAGCGCACTAGCACTAGGAGGCTACCATAAGCTCACCACGGTGGTTGATGACGACCGAGGCGATCGAAGGTGATGCAGCAATGACGGACAGGGGCGGCGGTGATGGCTCCATAGTGACAACAGGCTACAACAAGGAAAAAGCTATGAGGAGATGTGTGTTAGCTTGTATGCACACGGAGGGTGGTGAAAACGGAAGGAATCGGCTACAAGCTCACCACGACGATGGAAATCGATGGAAATGGCGGTGGTGACCGGAAACGAGGAAGACGGTGTGGATCCAACGATTTCCTGCGGGATGGCCAAAATTAAGCAAGGTATTTGAACAATTAGGGGATGGAACACGAAGTGACGCGAACAGGTTGAAGCCAAACTCACTGGAAATGTAAGAACACAACGGCTCAGAACGGGCGTGCGTGCCGATGATGAAGAAGATGATCGCGATGCGACTCCCCACGGCTCCAACCGCGAGGACACGCACGGGAAGGGAATGAGGGATGCTTTAGAAGGAAAAGAACGCACACATCGAGTGAAGAAGCTCACCAGAACAGTAATGGCATTGTGGCGTGCTCGCTGGTGCAGAGGAAGACATCGCCATTCCTAGCAAACCTCAAGGCCAAGAGCTCTGGTCCTTGGAGAGAAGGTTGGAAATGGCGAGCTGAGCGAGATGACGCGATCGGGTCGGCTTAAGAAGGAAGGAGAAGGGAGCGAGATTTCATAAGCGCGGCGGGGTGACGCTTCTCTCTTGCTCTCCCTCGCACGGGCAACAAGCAAAAGGGGGCAGGGAGGAGAGATACGGAGCTCGGTGACAGGACAGGATTGCGAGTAGGCCCGTCTCCTACAGTCAAACGGTTGTGATGGGCGACGGCGACGTGACACGATGCTTACTCACGCATGGATTGGCTGTGGTGGACGGTGGTGAGCTGAGGTGGCGATGCGGGTCCACCAGGCAACGACTCGGTGCACGGAACGGTGAAGGTGAGCGCATCTCTGCGCAGGAGCGCGACCACGCTGGCGAAGGGAGTGGTGCGAGGTGGAAGACGACCACCAACAGGTGGGGCCGGAGCCCACCGGCCAATGACAACGACGGGAAGCAACAGAGAGATGGCGTTAAGAGCGAAAAGGCGCTTTCACGCGAAGGAAACGTACAGAGGGAAGGAAGAAAGCGGCTCCGACCGAGGACAGTGTGTGGGTTGTTACCGGGCCAGAAGCGGTGATGGGCTGGGCTGAGATTACTGTTATGACCCGAAAGAGATTTCAAAATTACATTTTATTCCCTATTTAAATAACTCCAAAAATCGCTTTTCAATTTTAAAAATTAGCAAACCTAGTCGAAAAATTATGATTTTTTTGGAGGGGCTCCTAGAACCAACTAGTACTTATAAAAAAATATTTACAGCTTTTAATTGATCTAAAAAAAATCAAACACTGTTGCTTTTAGCAGAGAAAGATTTTTAATGAATTTCAAAAAAAAATGCAGCATAATTTAATATTTAAGCGTAACTAATAGAAAATACAATTTTTTGGGCTGTTACACGAACCCACCAAATACAAACGTGACAATGGCACTAAAATCTTATATCCCCATCCCAAACCCACCACTTCATAGCCCATCTCGTATCCCAAAACCCAATCCACTGCATGCAAACGCCACCTTAAGCAAATAGGGATGGTCATTATTTGCCAGCCATCACATTCAGAAGACTAAGTGAAAGCTAGCTTGACACTAGTGTGTGCCCATCATCTGACTTCCACATGAAAAACTTCAATTAGAATTCACGAAGAGTGCTTATCCATTCTTTGTAGAACCGAGTTCGTACACTTAAGAGTTCCATTTGTTTTTTTAATAATAACCCTTGATAATATAAGAAGCTTAAACAGTACATAGAACCCACATTTACAGATTTTGCCCTTGGGCAAAGAAAGAGTTCGATTAGGGCATCTCCAATAGTTAGAGATAACATTATCTCTAACATATGCTATATCATCTTTAGAGACAATATCTCTAATAAATAGTCTCTAGCATACTCTTCAACATTTATATTTTATAATTTTCCTATAAAACGGACTTACATGTCAACTAGAGTAGATTAATGTATTATGTCTTGTTTCACGTGCACGATAGTCTTTTCAGGAAGAGACGACATATGCTCTCTCTCCTCTACGTATGATTTTATTGACGTGGCATAACTAAGAGACGACAATAAATGTACTATTAGAGATGCCCTTAGTACCATATTCGACGTGTGTCCAGTGAAGTGCATGCCTTCCACGCGTCAGGTGGTATGACCATATAGGAGGCAGCGAGTTGTCAGTGAAGACCACTGTTGAACCTTATCAACAATGATGGCGCGAATGAACTAACCGCCTAAGATGAAAGTCAAGGACGACAATAACATGTTGAAGTCAGGAGGTGGGAGGCCTTGCTCGCCAAACTGAGCCGCCATGCAACCACCTGAAGGACAAAGCAGTGTGTGGCGTCGCCTCCACGAGGCCGCCTGGCGACAACCGCTCGCAAGGGTCTCACAATGCTTTTGGAGCTAGAGGTTGAACTTGAAGACATCGACGATGAAGACATTGGTTATGAAGCAGGGTCGTCGGCGCCTTGCAAATATCTTTAAGCCCTGACATGGCTTGATTTGGGATAAGGTTGGAAGGTTTTGTGGGTTTTTTAATTCAAATGCTCGCTAATTTTAGGGGATTTGGAAAAGGAGAGGTATAAGGTAGGATGATAGAGGCGGATGGGGCCGAAGCAGAGACAAGCAAAATCGGCCGGAGCAAGGCAGTGAGGTCGCCTCTCTAGGCCTCATGCACGCCTCCACGCTCCACCATGGCTAGGTTAAGGTGGGGGTTTGGTGGAGTCGGTTGAGGGGGAAAGGGTTGGGAGTCTGGGGATCTAGATCTGGAGAACCGATCCAACGGATGATAACATGGTCCGAACGTCATAAGTGAAGATAAACGGCTGGCTATCACCAAGCTCTTTACTGTGCGTGGGTGAATCCATAGCGAAGGACTTCTGAAGCTTTACTGTAGCTGTAACTTGGGTTTCACTGAGTATATTCGTTGTAATGGCTATAAAGCCCTGGGTCAAGTACTCTTTAGGGATTACGAATATTGTCATCTTATTAGCTTCTAGATAGTTGGTATTAGACTCTGTAAGTCTACTTTCCCCTTTCATTAACAGAACTGGAATCTGGAGCTATTTCCTTCTCGCTTTGGTTGATTTTGGGTGTATGATCTCTTAAGGTCCTGTCACATACCCAGGCCTCTTATCTAGACTTACCTAGGCCTCTTGTTGCTGATCAACGGTGCCAACAAGAAGATCGAAGACGACGGCAGCAAGAAGAAGCACCTTGGACGACGACGGGTGGCGACCACACGGTGGCCTCGAAGCTTCCATCTAGGAACTCTCACTTAGAAGAGTTAATCTATAGGATTAAAAGAGGAGGACAGACCAACCCCCCGCCCCCTCACTCGTCGGTCGATGATATGCCGGAGGCAGGGAGGGAGAGGGGTCGGAAAAGAAGAAGAAAAGAGACTGAGGAGACGCTTCGTGAGATGATGGAGATTGTTCCCATGCACTGTTGTGGAAATTAGTTCCATTAGTTGATAGTGCTTGGGAGTTAGTCTCATACTCTCAACCTTCACATAGTTTTTAAGAAAGATCCTCTGATTTACATTAATAACTTATGGATAAAGTACACCAATACCAACTTTTACTTTGAAGATTCTAGATGAACAACATGTCACCATCAACCCCTCGAGTTGATGAATGTGCTGGACTTCTTTATTTTCCCCATCAGAAGATCTGGATCTTGCAACGACATCATGATTGTCAATGATCATGGCGGCAAGAAGTAGTAAATTGCCGGTGATCTCTATTAATGTATATGATCTATGCCTTGGTAGAAGTGTTGTTCGTTGAAAGAAAATAAGAGGAGATTTATTTATACTGAACTCGGCCCGATGTCAATCTCTAGCAATAGGTGAGTCGGTCCGATATAACCCATCACGGGCAAACAAAACCTAGATAAGAACTCGCCGGAGAAGAACAAACTAGAACAACTTAATCTAGGAAAAATACATAAGAAACTCAAGGAGAGATTACTTATGGAAACTAATCAACAAGTCCCCGACGAGGATATAACAATCCTCATTTTATTATTTATCTACAATTCATATTATGCATAATTGACGTCATGTAACTCTTAAGTATACCCCTTAATAGCCATAAGGGAGAAGCGGGAGGTCGTAAGTTCTTCTACGACCACCTAGTAGTCGTAAGACCTCTTACAACTACCCTATAGTCGTAAGACCTTCTACGACTATCCCATGATCGTAAGTTCTTCTACGATCAGTCTGTAGTCGTAAGATCTTCTACGACTACCACCTGGTTGTAAGCTCTTCTACGACTAGTCCATTATCGACAGGGCTTGCAGACATGTGGGCCTAGTCGATCAGGGAATCTTCCGCACCATATTCAAAATATGGGTAGTAAATTACGCGGTTATTCTTTGGAATAATGGCACGATTTTAACCCCTTTGTTATGGTGATAACTGCCTGGCAGCATGGGAACGTTACTACTCCCACAATAACCTCCAGTAACGGCTCAATAATCTGGGACATTAAGGCAGTCTTTACACTGGAGGTGCAGTGGTACACCTTGGGGACTGTATAAAAGGCATAATCATCAGGACAATCGAGGTGATCCAGAGATCATTAGATTCTCTAGTCTTTGGCTCCATCTTGTAATCCAGCATACTCAATACATACACACATGAGTAAGGTTGTTATTCTCCCAGGAGAAGGCCCGAACCTGTATAAAAATCCCTGTGTTTCCATCTCTGTGTGATTTTGAGCCTAGAGGAACCCCCGAATCAAACAATCTTTACGTAAGTTTGGTCCTAAAACACCGACAATTGGAGAGTGGAATGAAGAGAACTGGTTCGACTTGGCCGATTACGCAGATAACGACATGGATGCCGGTTTCGACTACGAGCCGAGTGATGCATCATCCGATGGTGATGTCGCCCCTAGAGATCTTTCTCCAGGAGACTTCACCACCGACGGAGTTGAGGAGGGATCCTTATCCCTCACAACGATACGTCCATATGGGGAACCGGCTTCCTCAGAGGGCAAGGGTCAATTCGACCATAATGAGGGCTATCCCAAGGCAGACTCAAAACATGGCGAGGATTCCCTCTCCAAATGTCCAAGTCTATCTAAGACAGTCCGACTTGGCGCGACAACTCTTGGAAGTCGTAATTCCGGATCTTCATCAGCATCTGGTGATTCTCTCTCCAGTTAGCCCAGCCAAGGAGTTCGACCATCCCAACGCATGACTCACTAGCTGATGGAGACGGTTATAACCCGGAATTCCCCTTCTTGGAGGGGTTTGCTTCAAGTCGCCAGATGGTGTCATTTGACGACTCCTCAAGCGAGGAGGCCTCTAGCGCAAGTGGAGATCATCAACGGGAGGTCTTCGTCCTGCCCCTAGGTAGCAATAACTCTCCTAGAGACAGAGCTGAGGACGCTCCCCAAAGATCACACCCTATGATCGATCGTAGCAATGACAAGGACACCTCTGGCAATGAACAGAGTCAATACTCTGATGAGCGTGCGGGAAATTTTTGAGATCATTGCACTTCACTAAGGCAAGCTCAAAGATCAGGTATGGATGATTATGAAATAATCTGACGGAAACGAGTTGCGATTCAGAGAAAATTGTCTGGGCGCACTCAATACCAGTCGGAAGAAGCTCAGGAACTTCAGCATATCAACGATCTGCTCGAGAACCCCTCTCGAGAACTTGCCCGAGCACCTAGCTACGACCTCTTCGTTGAAGAGATCGCACGAAGGCTGCAAAGCATGATGAGCAAGCTCGAATGACCCCGTCGACATCATGCTGGAAGTCATGGCAGTACGACTTCGTTAGCTTCCAATCGTTTGAATAACTCACCGCATGGGGATCGCCGCAAGGTGCATCATTCCCCAAATCGGAAAAGAGTTTCTCAAACGCCTGACGATCATAAAGCTCCTAGGAGAGGTGATCATTCACCACTCCGACCGAGTGGTTTGCAACAGTGGACAGAGTTTGAGGAGTATTACCCTCATAGGATCGAGACTTACCATAAGTCAGATTCACTTGTTGCTGGGTATCATCGAGTACGATCATCTAGCGATGTCAACCCCTCTTTTCTACAAAAGAGGCGTTATGACGTAATTACCGGATGTTGGGCATTCTCGCCTGACCTCCGAGCAGTTCACTGGCCGCCTCAGTTTAGACCAAGGAACATGGAGAAATTTGATGGGTCTCAAAATCCCATCGAATTCCTTCAGATCTATACGACCGCTGTCTGAGCAGCAGCAGGAGGAGAGCGCGTCATGGCGAATTACCTTCCGACTGTGCTCTAAGGATCTACTCGATCTTGGTTGTTAAACCAACCAGTCGAATCGATCTACTCGTGGTAACATCTCCGCGATCTATTGCTGGCCAATTTCCAGGGCACCTACCATCACCCCGGAAAGGAGGACGACCTACACAGGATGCGACAAAACGACTACGAAACACTATGCCAATTCAACAGGCGTTTCAGTCAGGTTCGCAATTTGATCCCTGAGGTTTCTGACTCATCTGTTATCAGAGCCTTCAAGCAGGGAGTCCGCAGCAGAAGGATCACGGAGGACATCACTTTAAACCCTCTTGCTACTGTCACCGAACTCTTCGAGATAGCTGATCGGTACGCTACTGTTGATGAAGCAGTCGAGTGGACCAAAATCATCGATCAAGATGACCAACACCCTCAGGAGACTGGCGAAGGTGGCAAGAAGAAAGATAAGAAGGCCAAGAAATCCAAGAACAAGGCAAATGGCCAAAAGTCTCAAGCCAATGCTTCTAAGGAGGTCTGGTAAGTAGCGATAAAGAACCCTGAACGCCAAACAACACCCCGATCGAGGCAAAGGTAAGCGCCCCGAACGGAAGACCGATAAGCCTAGGTGGTGTCCTTTCCATAAAAAGGAAGGACATAACCTTCACAATTGTCGAGTTTTCCAACGAAAGCTCGAGGACTACTACAACGGCAAATGACCACTTCCTACTCTCGAGGAGGTAGGGCAAGCTAGTGGTCGTACACAGTCGGGCGACAATGAGGACATGCCGTTTCAAGATCCCGAGCACACCATCGAGCACATCTTTGGAGGATCATCGGCATACGAGTCAAATCGGCGACTTAAAGGCGGTCGAGCGAGTAAACTCCATTGACCCTCCTCTTGTCAATAAGTTGCCGAAGTGGTCAGAAGTCACCATCTCCTTCGAGAAGGTTGACTGCCCGATCCCTTCGACTCGACCAGGTCGATTTCTGATCGTGGTCGAACCCACCATCAACAACTGTCGAGTAAATTGAGTGTTGATTGATGGTGGTAGTTTGTTGAATATTTTGTTTACGAACACCCTGGACGAAATGCAAGTCCCTAGGACCAAGGTAAGACCGGTAAGTATTCATTTCATGGTATTATACCGGGGTCTTCGGCCAAACCCATTGGTCAAGTTTCTCTTCCTTTAACATTTGGTTCACCAAGTAATTTCAGGACGGAGAAGATCTCCTTTGATGTGGTCGATTTCGATACGGCATATAACACCATACTTGGACGACCAGTTTTGGCAAAATTCTTAATGGCAACTCATTATGGGTATCAATGTCTTAAGATACCAGGTCCCAAAGGAGTAATCACAATTTATTGTGATAAGAAGATGACGCATATGTGTGATCATCGATCCCTCGAGCTGGTAGGGTAAATACCAGCTTGGAAAGAAAAAGGGCAGCCTTCGACCAAGCACTCAAAGCCTAAAGCTGCGCCAAAACCGAACGACCAAGTCAAAGAGATTCCCCTAGATTAGGAGGAGCCCTCGAAGGCTGTTCGCATCGGGGATACTTCCGACCCCAATTAGGAAGACGCCCTCATCACTTTCCTCCGAGCAAACGCAGATGTCTTTGCGTGGCAAGCATCCGACATGCCCGGAGTCCCTAGGGAAGTGATCGAGCACAGGCTAGCTCTACGGCCTGACAAAGTGCTCGTAAAACAAAAATTACAGAGATTTGCCCCTGATCGACGAGATGCTATAAGGTCAGAATTGGACAAGCTACTTAAAGCAGGCTTTATAAGAGAAGTCGACCACCCAGAATGGTTGGCCAACCCTGTAATGGTTAGGAAGTCTAACGGCAAGTGGCGAATGTGCGTAAACTTCACTGATCTTAATAAATCTTGTCCAAAAGATGATTTCCCTTTACCTCGTATCGATTAGTTGGTTGACTCTACTACTGGTTGTGAAACATTAAGTTTTCTAGATGCATATTCTAGCTACCATCAGATTAATATGTCTAGATGATGAAGAGAAGACCGCATTTATTACTCCATTTGGTATATTTTGCTATGTCAAAATGCCATTTGTTCTAAAAAATGAAGACGCTTCTTTTCAACGTTTGATGCAATCGACTTTTTCACCTCAGCTAGGCCAAAAATTGGAAGCCTATGTTGACGATCTAGTCGTAAAAAGCATCAAGCGGCTTGATCATATTTCAGACTTGCAGGAGACATTCGACAACCTCAGAAAACACCGTTTGAAACTCAATACTGAGAAGTGTGTATTTGGAGTCTCTTCGGGAAAATCGCTTGGATTCCTGGTCTCTGTACGAGGAATCGAAGCAAATCCCAAAAAGATAAAAGTCATTGTTCAAATGCGCCCTCCAACCATGAAGAAAGAAGTCCAAAAGCTCACATGGTGTATGGCGGCTTTAAGTCATTTCATAGCACGTCTGGGAGAAAAAGGACTACCTTTTTCAAACTTCTAAGGAAGCACGAGGGTTTCGAGTAGTCGGAAGAGGCAAACGCTGCTTTTGAGGATGTCAAGAGATATTTTACGAGTGCTCCTGTTTTGGTTTCCCCAAAACCAGAAGAGACGCTCTTAATTTATCTAGCTGCCACGCCACAGGCAGTGAGCGTAGTACTAGTCGTAGAACGTGAAAACATTCAACGACCAGTGTACTACGTAAGTGAAGTTTTGCATGGACCTAAGGAGTGTTACCCTCAGGTCCAAAAACTTCTCTATACCCTCCTCATGTCTTCGAGGAAACTGCGGCATTATTTTTAGGTGCACAAGATAATTGTGTCGTCTGAGTTTCCCTTGGGAGTGATCCTCCATAATAGGGAAACGATGGGATGCATGTCTAAATGGTCGATAGAACTTGGGGAGTTTGACCTCCATTTAGTGTCGACGGCCATTAAATCGAGATCTTGGCGGACTTTGTCGCGAATGGATAAATCTGAACTGTTCGGGATCCCGATCTGATACCCACGACCCGATGGGCGATGTACTGACGGGTCACTTACTTTAAGTGGCTCGAAATTTGAGATGGTCTTGGAATCTCCTAATGGAGACCTTAAAGTATGCCATCTGATTAAACTTTGGTCACTAACAACGTGGCGAATACGAAGGTTTACTAGCCGGCATACGAGCTGCGAAAGCATTCGCGATTCAACGACTACTCGTGAGAGGAAACTCTCAACTAGTCGTGAATCAGGTCGGAAAAGAGTACTAGTCTCTAACCCGACCATGTCTCGGTACTTATCAGAGGTTCGAAAGCTTGAAAAACATTTTTTCGGTTTCGAGGTACAATTCATCCCTCGAAAGGATAATTTCCTTGCAGACCAGCTTGCTCGGATAGCTTCTTCTCAATCACAAGTACCAAAGGGAGTCTTCTTGAAGCAACTCCAGAAGCCATCTCTAGTGGACACATCAGAGATATCTCCTATTGAGACAGCCTCTCTAGAATACGAGAATACTTAGATGGATCCCATCCACAAGTATCTTCAGATGGGTTCCGTACCCGATGACGATCTCGAAGCAGATCGTTTATTCCGAAAGGCCAAAATGTATACTTTGGTCGAAGGAGTCCTCTATAAACGAGGCACTCAAGGGGTATTCATGCGATGCATACTGCAGAGAAGGACTAAACCTCCTTCACGACATTCACAGGGGCATCTGTGGAACTCAGGCTTCGAACAGAACGTTGGTCGGAAAAGCCTTTCGATAAGGATTTTACTGGCCAACAGCCCTCTACAATGGCAAAGAGTTAGTTAAGAAATATTTACAATGCCAGTTTCATAGCAAGCAAATACACCAACCGGCTCAGGCATTACAAACAATTCCTCTATCTTGGCCTTTTGTGACCTGGGGTCTCGATATCCTAGGATCGTTCCCACGGGCTCCAAGGGGCTTTGAGTTTCTTTTTGTGGCTATTGATACGTTCATAAAATGGATCGAAGTCAAACATGTGACTGGGATAACAATGGAAGCCGCAAAACGGTTCATGATGAGAAGCGTGATTACTCGCTTTGGAGTCCCAAGTCGAATAATTACAGATAATGGTAAACAATTTTCGAGCGCAAAATTTCAGGAATTTTGCGACGAGTTGGGTACCAAGCTCTGTTACGTCTTTGTCGCCCATCCCCAAAGCAATGAGGCAGTCGAACGTGCGAATGGCCAAATAATGCAGGAAATCAAAACTCGAGTCTTCGACCAGCTTGTTAAGCGCTCGGGGGCTTGGGTACAAGAATTACTCTCGATATTATGGGCGATTCGCGACCACTAATCGAGCAACAAGCGAAACTCCTTTTTTTTCTAGTTTTTGGTGCTGAAGCCATGGTTCCATCAGAACTAAAGATCAGGTCAACAAGGGTCAAGAGTTTCAATGACTCAGCCCAAGAACAACTTCGAGCGGATGACATTAACCTGCTCGAAGAAAAGAGAAATCAAGCCTTAATCCGTTCAGCGTTTTACCAGCAAGCCCTGCGCAAATACTACGATCGTAAGGTCCAACCTCGCAGCCCTACTGTAGGTGACTTGGTATTAAGGAAAATTCAATCCCAGTCTAATCGGAACAAACTTTCCCCCAAGTGGGAAGGTCCTTACACAGTGGTCGAAGTTATGCGTCCAGGCTCGGTACGACTGGCAATGGAAGATGGCCGGGTTCTCTCTAATTCTTGGAATATCAACCAGGTACGCAAATTCTACGTGTAAGTGAACAACCGTTCAATAAAGCATCAGGTTCTTTCTATCTTTATTGTTTTACTTTGAGTAGTGCTTTGACAATTCTTTCCACCATACCTAGTCGAAGGTAAAGTCTTGACCGGTTCCTAGTTGTGAGCTTTTCCACGACAACACTTTGGTCGTAAGACATCCTCGACGATGCCGATTCATCTTTACCTTTGGTGAAAGGATAGTAACATCACCTAGTCGAAGCCGAAACCTCTCTGCACGTGGTCCCGCCCACTAGAAGGAACTTTCTAGAGTCGACTCGTTCCTCCCTTTTTGCTACCAACACAAAGAGCTTGGGTTCAAAACATGGTCGAAACAATGTCAAGCCAACTCTTAGTACCTTAGTTTATTTCTTTATTCATCTTTTCAAAAAATAAATTAAGCCGAGTATACTTTTTAAATTTGCTCGACTACTTTTGGTAACCTCGGTTTGTTTTAACTGATCGGAGGAAGTTGCAACACCTAGTCGAAGACTTTCCTCTCTGCACGTGGTCTGGCCCACTAGAAGGAACTTCCTAGCATTGTCCTGATTCTAACTCTTGCTACCAAAGCGAACCTACTGAGTGCATTGAAATAAATAGAACATTTTTTTAAGGAACTCCAGACGTTTATCTAACTCAAATTGACCGTTCTTGATTTGATTATTTTGGTCGGAGATAGTAACATCACCTAGTCGAAGCCTTTTCTCTCTGCACGTGATCTTGCCCACTAGAAGGAACTTCCTAGTGTCGACTCGTTCCTACTCTTTCGACCAGTGTATGATAATCGTGATCGAAAAACTACAAGTTAGCTAAACCCCTCTCTTTTACAAAACCCATTTAAACACTATTTACTCGGTTTATCTAAATAAACCAAGCAAATAGTCGGGGGCTAGGATAAAAGTTATTAAGTTGACTTCAATTCTTAGTCTTGCTCTTTTTTCCATTCATTATCTTATGAGTTACTAACTACTCGACAAGATGATTTTCAGGAAAAAGAAAGGGATATATATATATATATATATGAACAAAAATTTATCTTTACAGGACTCAGGACTCTGGTACAGACTGCTATGATGAAGAGGATCTTATTTGCATACCCTCCGTGACTGTCTCAGCGATCGGTTGCAATGTTATCATTAACTGCTCCGCCTTTATACAGGCGGGCGAAGTCGTCTATGACGGAGTTCTTGATTAAGTTTGGGATCACGGGCTTTAAGTTTTGCCAGGACAAATCTTATTCTCTCTTTGATCGCATCCTTTATCGAATCGAATTGGTTAGCCTTCAAGGTAGTCACCAATTCCTGCAAAGTTCCGACTTGTTCGCCAATGGCACTTAAGTGGGCAGACAGTGTGTCATCTCAAGGAGTAATCTCCTCAGCATGAAGCCCACCGAGTACATTGTTCAGAAGTGAAACGTTGTCTTGAAGATTGATCTTCAAAGCCTTCATTTCCTCCTGATTACGAGTCGAAGCCTCGTGGAGTTGTTTTATTTGTACAACTTGTTCTGAAAAGAATGAGACCAGTCAGATAAAATGGTCTCGAGAGGAAAACACAACTAATCGTAGGTAAAGATTTGCTTACCAACTAGTTGAGAGTCTAACTTCTTGACTTCATTGGCGTGAGTGGCGATGTCCTTGAGGTAGCGCTGCTCCCACGTCTGGACCTCTTGGTCCTTCTCTGGAAAGAAATAAGATTCAGAAAAATAAAAAAAGGTTGAAGGCGGTCTTAAGTTCAGCACTTACCGCTTAATCGTCCCTACAACTTTTGGTTTGCAGAGTTTGCCTCCTGAAGCTTCTTCTGGAGGTCTTCAATCTCTTCCTTTAGCTTTTTTGTCTCTACTTTCTCATAGTCGAGAGAATCAGCTAAGGTCTTCTCGTCACTCTTAAACCTGCAAAGGGAAAGAATGGACGTCAACACCAAACGAGTGGTCGTAAGTTCTTCTACGACCAAGCTCTAGTCGTAAGTCATTCTACAACAAAACCCTGGTCATAAGCTCTTCTCGACCGATACCTAGTAAATAAGATCTTCTCGGCAAGCCCCGCAAATCTTGTGTGAGTGGTGAAACATAAAAGACCATGAAAAGCGATTACTTACCACCTCTTTGCACCTTTCATGAGTTAAGCTTTTTCCTGTCGCAATTGGACAAGTTGCCCGTTGTATTCAACAACAGTAACAATTTGCTCCAACGCTTTCTGCATAGAGAAAGACAGTTAGAAGCGAGAAAAGATATGAGTGAAAATACCGAACAATAGGTACTTACATTCATTGCTCTTCATGCAAACGAAGATACTACCCTTGTAGGATTCCTCTGTTCATCAATCTCTCGCACTCGGTCCCACCACACCTCTTCAAGACGCGTGTCATCGAAAACATCCCCACCATCAGGAATATTTTTGGGGTGAGGGACACGAGCATGAGGTCTGAGAGCAAAAGATCTCACATTGGAAGACGGCCCGAAGAACTCAGAGGCAAAGTTAACATATTCCTCCTCCTCTGATTCGGTAACTCCAGCTCCTCCTTGAGGACCTGGGGGAAAGTCTGCAATGACTTCCTTCCCGGGGCAATGGCCTGATGCCTCCACGGTATCAGGCATTGTCTTTGCGTCGGTCTCTACGACCACTCCGGTGGTCATAGCCACTCCTGACTCCACGACCGCCCCAGTGGTCGTAGCCACTCCAGCACTAACGGTACCCTCCACCATTCGGATAGTGGACGACCCTTCAACCACTGCCACTGCTGTTCCTTCGCCTGCCGGGGAAATAGTAGTGGGTTCCTTGACAGGAACGTCCTCAAGGGTGACAGGTGCCGAGGTAAGATCGTAAAAAGGAAATCACAATTAGGTAGTAAAAAGCAAAAGGTAAATGCTGTTCTTACACTTTTTGCCTCTCTTACATACCTCCTAGTGCCGGACTTGATCCTGAGTTTGGAAAAGACCCTCTCTAAGGAAGGTTTTTTTGACTTTTTCTCAACCACGTCTGGTCAAGACTCAAGATGAGGAATAGCCACGACCACGTCTGGTCGTGGGTCTTGATCGAGCGCCATCACTCCACGAGCCTCTTGGCCCTCCGGACGGTCGAGACCTGTCTCGACTGCCTCAAGGACATCGCTACCCTCGACCATACGTATTGCCGGCGCAGCAGTTTTCTTCACAAAAGACATAAAACTCTTCTGGTTCTCCTTTTCTAGTCACTTGACAAAGCCGCAGGAAGCAGAAACTATGAAAGTTTTATTGTCGTGATAGAAGGGTACCTTAGTCTTGGGGGCTTTGCGCTTGAGAGGTTCAATCGCTCCGGCCATAGTCTCTGCTGCAGCAGCCAGATCCGCAGCAAATTTTGCGAAGGGTCTAGTTGGATCATAAGAACTCGAGCTTGGGCCTCCCTTGTCGGCGGCTTTAACGAGTCGATGCCTCTTGGTGGGGGGAGAAACAAGCTGCTCTACTGCAGCTGCACCAACAACCATCAATTCGACCTCTTCGTCGTCCTAACGGTTCTCCATACCTACTTTTTGCAAGAAATCAGAAAGGTAGATATGATAAAGTAGTCGTAAGTTCTTCTACGACCATCATCATGTCGTAAGCTTTTCTCTGACAACCCCACAGTCGTAAGTTTTTCTATGACGAACACGATCATAAGCCTTCCCTCGATCGATCTTGGCGAGGATCTAATAATTCTCATTTTATCTTTTATCTATAATTCTTATTATAAGTAAATATGGCGTCATATGGTCCTGAGTATACCCTTAATTTTATAAGGGAGGAGCCTACTAGGTGGTCGTAAGTTATTCTCGACCACCCCCATAATCGTAAGTCATACTCGACTACTACATAGTCGTAAGTCTTACACGACTACCTTATGGTCGTAAGTTCTTCTCGACCCGGTCAGCGAGACCACCTTATGATCAATTAAACCTCTGAGCGAGTGGGTCCAATTGATTAAGGAATTCAAACACCATCATCTGTTGTTATTCTGCGAAATAATATGCGTAATGCTCCATTATCTCGATATATAGTGTTAGGTGGTGTGGAGGAGTTATCGCCCGGTGATTCTGCCAACATCGCCGATTCTGAGGATGTGATGGCGCCATTTCACTCGGAGAAACGGCCACTCCTTCACGGACTATATAAAGGCGGCAATCAGAGAAGGAAAGGACGATCGAATCAAGGCGTAGACACACACCAATCAAGGGCCATCAGGAAGACAAGCACTATCATCTGTAATAGTCTTAATTTTTCTCCTGGTTGTTCAGAATACCATACACACACAGGAGTAGGGTTGTTATTCTCTCCGGAGAAGGCTGAACACGTATAAAAATTCCGTGTCAATCTCTCTGCGTGATTCAATTCTAGGAGACCCCCCGAATCAAACAATCTTTACATAAGATCGGTTCTAAAACAAACGAGTTAGGCGCCGTCAAGTGGGGATCTTCCGATAATCTCTTGTCAACATACTCTCTTTTTCCCAAATCTCATGCACTCATGGCGGGAGAATGGAGCGAGGAAGCTGGTTCGACTTGGCGGTCTGTGACGTCGACATGGATGCGGTTTCGATTCTGAGCGAGTATTGACTCATCCGATGAATGCTGCGCCTCGGGGATCTTCATGAGATCCGAGAGACAATGCGCTAATGGAGTTGAGGAGGATCCTATCCCCTGTGATGCGTCAAGGGAGAATCTACCCTCTCAAAGGACAAGGGTCAATCGACCGGGACTACACCAGTGTACTCACAACCTGACGAGAGTTTTTCCTCGAAGTGTCCGAGTCCCCTAAGGCGGTCCGACTTGGTGAGGCAAGTTAGGAAGCCACAATTCGAGGACTCCACCGGCATCTGGTGATCCTCTCTCTCGAATGACTTCAAAGAGGCGAGATCAAGCATGCTTTTTCAGCAAATTCGACCATCTCTCCATGAGTCACACTGCCGAGCGGAGATGGTTATAACCAGTTCCCCTACTTGGAGGATTGCTCCAAGTCGCCATATGGTGTCTCTCGACTACTCCTCAAGCGGGGAGGCCTCGGCGCAAGTGAGAATCATGCAGGAGGTCTTAGTCCTTCCCTCGGATCAAGGTCACTCTCCTAGAGACCGAGTGGGGGCGCTCAGAAGATCACATTGCGCCCCTCGTGGCGTGGCAAGGGCACCACCGATGGCGGACCACGACCAACACCTTCATGAGCGAGAAATCCTCAACATTCTCGCACTCCATTGAAGCGGTCTCAAAGAGTGACATGGAAAATCTTGAGGCTGCTTGTGTGAAGAAGATTGAAGCCCGGAAGAATTTGCTTAGGCGCATCAATATCGATCGGAGGAAGCTCAAGAACCCGATACATCAATGACTTGCTCAAGAATCCAACTCGAGAGCTCGCTTGGCGCCAGGTACGATCTCTTCGTCGAGAGATCGCACAAAACCGGTCCACGATGGCAAGGCTGGAAGCACCTCGCCGACATCATTCGGAAGTCGTAGCAATCGACTTCTTTCACTTCTGATCGATCGGACATATCACCATGAAGGAATCAGCGCAGCGATGAAAGTCGCATCGATCTCCTACTCGAATGTCTTTCGAGCGGTGATGATCAACAAACCCCTCGGAGATGATCGCTCACCATTAGGCATGGGAATCTGCGGCGGATGAACTACGAGTATTCCCTCGTGGGACCGAGACCTATCATAGGTTGGGTCAACCTGTTACTGGGTATCGTCGAGTACGACCACCTGATGATATCAACCCTTCTTTCCTGCAAAGGAGGCATCAAGAAGTTATTACTAGATGTCGGGCATTCTCGCCTGATCTCCGAGCTGTTCGCTAGCCACCTCGTTTTCGACCAGTGAACATGGAGAAGTTCGATGGCTCCCAAAATCCCATCGAATTCCTTCAAATCTACACAGCAATTTGTCCGAAGCGGCGGGAGGAGAGAACATGTGATGGCAAATTACCTTCTAAGCGTGCTCGAAGGGTGCGCTTTCGATCGTGGTTATTGAACCAACCACTCGAGTCGATCTATTCTTAGCAACACCTCTGCGACCTTCTCTTGGCAAATTTCCAAGGCACTTACAATGCATACAGGAAGGAGGGCGACTTGCCGGATGAGGCGAGCGACAGCGAGACTTTGCGCCAATTCATCAAGCGCTTTAGTCGGGTTAGTAATTCAATTGGAAGTTTCGACTCATCTGTCATCGGGGCTTCAAGCAAGGAAGTCGTAGTAGAAGGATAACGAAGATATTGCTTTAAATCCGCCTACCACTATCCTTTGAACTCTTTGAGATGGTCGATCGATATCATGTTGCCTCACGAGGCGGTCGAGTGGAACAACACAATCGATCGAGAAGACAATACCTCTCGAGAGCGGCGACATTGGTAAGAAGAAAGATAAGAAAGCAAAAAGTCCAAGAACAAAGCGAAGGGTCAAAAACTCCAAGCTAAGCGGTTCCAAGGAGGTTTTGGTATGTGAATGATAAAAGCCACGCACCTCAAGCCGCACTCAGAGCCAAGGCAAAGGTAAGCGCCCGATCGAAAAAATGATAAGCCTAGGTGGTGTCCTTTCCATAAAAAGGAAGGACATGACCTTCATAATTCTTAGGGTCTTTCAGCAGCTTGAAGACTACTACAGCGGCAAGGACCACTTCCACTCTCGGCGGGTAGGACAAGCGAGTAGTCATAAGTCCTCGGATGAGCGAGGAGGAGATGCGTTCGGGATCCGCAACACACCGTCGAGCACATCTACGGGGGATCATCGGCATATGAATCAAAGCGACAACTTAAGGCTGCTGAACGTGAGGTAAACTCTATAGATCCTCCTCTTATCAATAAATTACCGAAGTGGTCGGAAGTCACCATCTCCTTTGAGAAGGGTGACTGCCCGATTCCTTTGACTCGACCAGGTCGGTATCCGATCGTGGTCGAACCCACCATCAACAATTGTCGGGTCAATCGAGTTTTGGTTGATGGTGGCAGCTCGTTAAATATTTTATTTACGAGTGCCCTGGATGAGATGCAAGTACCCAGGACTAAGGTAAGACCGGTACGATACTCTTTCCATGGGATCGTACCGGGATCTTCAGCCAAACCAATTGGCCAAGTTTCTCTTCCTTTAATATTTGGTTCACCCAGTAATTTCAGGATAGAGAAAATCTCCTTTGATGTGGTCGACTTCGATACGGCATATAACGCCATACTCGGACGACCAACTTTGGCAAAATTCCTAATGGCTACTCATTATGGATATCAATGTATTAAGATGCCAGGTCCCAAAGGAGTAATCACAATTCATTGTGACAAGAAGATGTCGCATACTGCGGCCGTCGATCCCTGAGATGGTTGGACAAATACCAACTCGAGAAGAAAGTCGACCGACTAGCAAAGTGAAGCCTAAAAAGCTACACCAAAGCGAGCGACAAGGTCAAAGAGGTTCCTCACGGGCCTTGAAGGAGCCCTCGAAGGCTATTCGCATGGGGATACTTCCGACCCCAAGTAGGAAGACACCCTCATCACCTTCCTCCAAGCTAACGTAGATGTCTTGGCGTGGCAAGCATCCAGACATGCGGAGTCCCGGGGAGGTGATCGAGCCGCGAGCTAGCTACGGCACGACAAAGTACCCATAAAACAAAAATTACGGAGATTTGCCACGATCAGCGAGATGCTATCAAATCGAATTGGATAAGCTACTTAAGCGGGCTTTATAAGATAGGTCAATCATCGAGAATGGTTGGCTAATCTGTAATGGTTAGAAAGTCAAGCGGCAAATGGCGTATGTGCGTGAACTTTCTTGATCTTAATAAAGCTTGTCCAAAAGCGATTTTCCTTTACCTCGCATCGATCGGTTGGTTGATTCTCTGTGGGTTGTGAAATGTTAAGTTTTTTAGATGCATATTCGGATACCACGGATCAATATGTGTCTAGGCGATGAAGAAAAGACGCATTTATTACACCATTTGGTATAGTTTGCTATGTCAAAATGCCATTTGGTCTAAAAAATGCCGGCGCTTCTTTTCAACACTTGATGCAAGCAACTTTTTCATCTCAATTAGGCTGAAATCTAGAGGCCTATGTTGATGATCTAGTCGTTAAAAGCATCAAGAGACTTAACCATATTACTGGCCTACAAGAAACATTCCACAACCTCAGAAAACATCGCTTAAAACTCAATCCTGAAAAGTGTGTGTTCGGAATCTCTTTAGGAAAAATTACTTGGATTCCTAGTATCTATACGAGGAATCGAAGCAAATCCCGAAAAGATAAAGGCCATTCTCCAAATCGCCCTCAACCACGAGGAAAGAAGTCCGAAACTCACTAGGTGCATGGCGTCTTTAAGTCGTTTCATCGCACGACTAGGAGAAAGGGACTACCTTTCTTTAAACTTCTAAGAAACACGAAGGTTTTGAGTGGTCGAAAGAGACAAGCGCTGCCTTTGAGGATGTTAAGAGGTACCTTACAAGTGCTCCTATTACGGTCTCTCCAAGGCGGAAAAAGCGCTCTTAATTTACCTGTTGCCACGCCCGCAGGCGATAAGTGCGATACTAGTCGTAGAGCGTGGCGATACAACGACCGGTTTACTACGTGGTGAAGTTTTACGGGCCTAGGGCGTTTCCCTCGGGTCCAAAAGCTTCTATATGCCCTCCTCATGTCTTCAAGAAGCTGCGGTATTATTTTGGCGCACAAAATAGTTGTCTGTCGTCTGAGTTTCCCTGGGGGCGATCCTCGAGAATAGGAAATAGCGGGGCGCATGGCTAAATGGTCGGTCGAACTTGGGGAGTTCAACATCCATTTCGTGTCGAGCGGCCGTTAAATCCAGATCTTGGCAGACTTTGTCGCGAATGGAC